>ML108113.1:0-38296 GCA_003697995.1 Taxidea taxus jeffersonii | reverse complement strand
TTAGGGTAGCTCTATTTTCAACTTTTTGAGGAACCTCCATGCTGTTTTCCAGAATGGTTGCACCAGCTTGCATTCCCACCAACAGTGTAGGAGGGTTCCCCTTTCACCACATCCTCTCCAGCATCTGTCATTTCCTGACTTGTTAATTTTAGCCATTCTGACTGGTGTGAGGTGGTATCTCATTGTGGTTTTGATTTGTATTTCCCTGATGCCAAGTGATGTGGAGCACTTTTTCATGTGTCTGTTGGCCATCTGGATGTTGGCTTCCCAGGGGGATTCTACCAAACATTTAAAGAAGAATTAATTCCTATTCTCCTGAAACTGTTCCAAAAAATAGAAACGGAAGGAAAACTTCCAAACTCATTTTATGAGGCCAGCATCACCTTGACCCCAAAACGAGATAAGGATCCCATCAAAAAAGAGAATTACAGACCAATATCCTTGATGAACACAGATGCAAAAATTCTCACCAAAATACTAGCCAATAGGATCCAACAGTACAGTAAAAGGATTATTCACCACAACCAAGTGGGATTTATTCCAGGGCAGCAAGGTTTGGTTCAACATCTGCAAATCAATCAATGTGATACAATACATTAATAAAAGAAAGAACAAGAACCATATGATATCCTCAATAGATGCTGAAAAAGCATTTGATAAAGTACAGCATCCTTTCCTGATCAAAACTATTCAAAGTGTAGGGATAGAGGTCACATACCTCAATATTATCAAAGCAATCTATGAAAAATCCACTGCAAATATCATTCTCAATGGAGAAAAACTGAAAGCTTTTCAGATAAGGTCAGGAACACGGCAGGGATGTCCATTATCACCACTACTATTCAACATAGTACTAGAAGTCCTAGCCTCAGCAATCAGACAACAAAAAGAAATTAAAGGCATCCAAATAGGCAAAGAAGAAGTCAAACTATCACTCTTTGCAGATGATATGATACTCTATGTGGAAAACCCAAAAGACTCCACTCCAAATCTGCTAGAACTTGTACAGGAATTCAGTAAAGTGTCAGGATATAAAATCAATGCACAGAAATCAGTTGCATTTCTTACAGCAACAACAAGACAGAAGAAGGAGAAATGAAGGATTCCATCCCATTTACAATTGCACCCAAAACCATAAGATACCTAGAAATAAACCTAACCAAAGGGGCAAAGAATCTATACTCAGAAAACCATAAAGTACTCATGAAAGAAATTGAGGAAGACACAAAGAAATGGAAAAATGTTCCATGCTCATGGATTGGAAGAATAAATATTGTGAAAATGTATATGCTACCTAGAGCTATCTACACATTTAATGCAATGCCTATCAAAATCCCATCCATTTTTTTCAAATAAATGGAACAAATAATCCTAAAATTTATATAGAACCAGAAAAGACCTCGAATAGCCAAAGGCGTATTGAAAAAGAAAGCCAAAATTGGTGGCATCACAATTCCGGACTTCAAGCTCTATTACAAAGCTGTCATCATCAAGACAGTATGGTACTGGCACAAAAACAGACACAGATCAATGGAACAGAATAGAGAGCCCAGAAATAGACCCTTAACTCTATGGTCAACTAATCTTCGACAAAGCAGGAAAGAATGTCCAATGGAAAAAAGACAGCCTCTTCAAAAAATAGTGCTGGGAAAATTGGACAGCCACATGCAGAAAAATGAAATTGGACCATTTCCTTACACCACACACGAAAATAGACTCAAAATGGATGAAGGACCTCAATGTGAGAAAGGAATCCATCAAAATCCTTGAGGAGAACACAGGCAGCATCCTCTTAGACCTCAGCCACAGCATCTTCTTCCTAGGAACATCGCCAAAGGCAAGCAAAGCAAGGGCAATAATGAACTATTGGGACTTCATCAAGATCAAAAGCTTTTGAACAGCAAAGGAAACACTTAACAAAACCAAAAGACAACTGACAGAATGGGAGAAAATATTTGCAAAGGACATATCAGATAAAGGTCTTGTATGCAAAAATCTATAAAGAGCTTAGCAAACTCAACACCCAAAGAACAAAAAATCCAATCAAGAAATGGGCAGAGGACATGAACAGACATTTCTGCAAATAAAAATCACCTTTACCATTTTACAACTGCAGCACCTAATACCCCATCAAAGCAGATCTTGGTTGCTGTATTTCAATAAGTATGTCTTATTCTTTAGATATTGGAGTGATAGTTTATCTTATAACTTCCATTTTCATATAAGCCCAAGAAAAGTCATTGATTTTCTTTTTTTTTTTTTTTTCTGGCTTAGTCTTATTGTAAGGTTGGAGTGAAGACATCTAAATTCTTTAGATGTTGAATCTAAAATCAATAGTCTGGCTTTTTGAGTGTAGAACACATCAATCCTTCCAGCTCTGATTTTCCTCAATACACTTTCCCCTTGTATCTTGAATGAGTAAGTGATCCTCACCTTTTAGGGGCCAACCTTAAAATGTCACTACAATGACAATGGAAGCCCTCTTGTTCTTTTATCTTAAACAACTCCTTCACTTTCATTTTTATCTGTTATAATATCCTTTATATCATTTGTCAAAATTTTGAACATTTTTTAAAATTCTGTATTCTCTTATAAAATAAAAGTTGTAGAGGGGAAAACTATGCTTAGATCTTATTCATAGTTGTGTTTTCAGTGTTTAGTAAAATTTGTTAATTAATATTTTGTAAATAAATTAATACCATCTTATTAATACAAATGTATTTTTATAAAATAAATAGTCCATATTACTTGTTAAATTATATGATATAAGTCTATGTGTTCAGATATCTTTTAGGTATTTTTCATTGAAATTATACCTATTTTAAGAAAAATATTCAGGTGACATAATGAAATAGTTGATATTAACTATGATCAACTTTATTATAATCTAGGAATCAAAGTTTTTCAAATATTTTTATAAACATCTAATGTTATTTACTATGTTCCCTCTGTACTTAGCACTTGTCATTTAAAAAGAAAAGGTCTCTTAGCTGGCAAAGGTTTGTTGGGGGGACTGTATCCCCAAGCCCCCCACTCCCGCAGCCTGGAATGTGAAGTGACTCCCCAGCCCCTACCGCCGTGGCACCTTGCGGACTAGGCTGCCGCTGCATGGGCAGGAGAAAAGGTGCAGGGGGAGCACGGGCGTGAAGAGTCCTGTCAGCCAAGAAAGAAATAAAAGTTTACCTCAGAGCTGCAAAAAAATAAAAATAAAAAATAATAATAAAAAGAAAAGGTCATACCTTATTAAAGGCAATATAATTGTCTCATTACATCTCTCTCTCCCTCTTCTAATTCCATCATCTTTATTTATTGTGTTTACCTCTTGGCTGTCACTTTTTTACCAAATTAGAACAATAGTTATTATTTTTATTCCTATAAAATATAACTTGAATAATTATCTGCCTAAGATTTTGGACTTGCCTATAAATAGGTTCAGAGTAACATAAAATAGGTTTACATCATAGCAAACAAACATTTTCCTATAATCCTCTGATGAAAAGCCAGATAAGATTATGGAGCAGAGCCCCAGCAAACTCACAACATCATATCAATTCAGTTAGAAATAAATTTAGATTATTTTAAGGTACTGAAAATTTAGGGTTGCTTGGTTTTGCAGCATAATCTAGCTTTACCAAACTGATACAATAAGATTCCAAATGAAAAACCATAATTAACCTTAGAATTCACATTTGTGATATACCAGTGAACATTTTTTCTTTTTTTTTATAATTGTTACTTGATAGTTGTTTTATTGGAACCCACTCAATAATTTTCAATTTATCTTGTGTGTTTTAACAGGTACCATAAGCAGTAGATAGCCTTAATCATGGGAAAGTTTCATTATTAAGGGTTGGGGTTAAAATACATTAGGAATTTAGAGCAGGTTCACAGGCGATCATGGAATATTGACATATCCACCTGAATGGTATTAACTATACTGCCTTCTATATGTTTTCCCTTTATACACTTTTAACCTTCTTTTTTTTTTTCTCCCCAGTAGGACTGTTTTCTCTTTTTTTATGAAATCAACTAGGCAGCTTAAGCCTATTATTATTATTCCAGGGATAATAATCATTAGAATTTCTTTTAAGTGAAATTATAAGAACTTTCATTTCCAATGAATGGTGATTGTTCTTGCAAAAATCATGTAAAGTAACATCACCCAAATTTATTCAAACTTTTATGCAGACACATACATTTGCTAAGGGGGAAAATACAGTGTAGAATTATTTGATTTAAAAGCTTCTTTGGTTTATTTCTATTATGCCTAAATTTTCAGATGGAAATGCAAAAACTAAATGATTTAGGATGTTTGGTTTGCTTAATATTAACTCTGAATGAATGTTTCCAAATGGCCTTGAGTAAATTATATTTTTCATGTAATAGCCTAATAATAAATGAAATGCTTTTTACCCCAGTGCTTAACATTCACTAAAGAGCCTTGTTAAATATGTGTGATATTTTCTAAGTCCTTGATTATCACCGAATTACTGCAGTTCTTTTGCTTTTTTCCTTCCTTCCCCCATTCCACCCTTCCTCACTCCTTCCATCTCACTCCCTTTCTCTATCTTTCCTTTTTATTTTACTTCTATTTTTCATTGGATATCTTCTTGCATTCCCTGTAGAATTAAAATAATCAGGGATGATGTTGTGCTACTATTGTGTTTTAAGATCAATAGCATTAGTTTATACCATCCCTTAAAAAAAGTCTATTTACAGTAGGCTAGGAATAGAATGGAGGTTTTATACTGATCAGTAACTGCTGAAAATTAATAGCTATCAGACTTAAGCATACGGCTGCATCTTTCAAAGAACAAATGCATGTTATCGGGCATTCTACAGCAGTCTGTTATTCAGTGAGGCTAAAGAACCATGTATTATATGTGCTAAGGGCAAACTCCAATTATCCGAATATTCTTAGTCACTTTTGAATAGTCTTTAGTAGAATCCCTAGCTGCTTTTAGGCAGTAGCAAAATAACTTTTGTGTTTTGGAGTAGATTTATAACATTGCTTATTTGGCTATATTTTAATGATTGAAATGTTAATACCATCAAATTCTTAGTATTTTCCTGAAATCACTTTATGTCTAGAATAATTATCTATAAATATACATCTATATATCTTTGTGTGTATATATATATTATGTATGCATAATTGAACTCTACATTATGATGAAAGTTCAAATCAAATAATACAACAATAGAATGTGGGTCCTATGGTACTTAGAAAAGTCTCTTGGTAATGGCCCGGAGGTGTTAGGCAATCAAACACTATAATCATGACTAATTGCTAGCCAACTAGCAAAAGGAGCCCCAGATGCATTTAAATACAGATTTCAGCTTAACGCAATATACAATTGAAAGCTCTCTTCTTTTTTATTAGTGTATCTATTAAAATAACTTACTGTGCCTTTCTAAAAGCATTAGGTACCTTCAAAAATACAAAAACAAGTTATAATTCCATTAATTGAACATTTGTGTACTTTAAGACCTTTACCTTGCCGTATAAACTGTGCTGTTTGCCTCCTCTGTTAAGGAAAGTTGTTATAAGGAGAAGCAGATTAAAAAACTTAGACAAAGACTTTAATTATTTATTTATCTGGTCCCTAAACCAAAATAGAAAAAAAAAATTCTTTTCAATTGAAGGATCCTTGGATGGACCCATTTCAGACATAAAAAAAACAGAATTTCTCTTCCATCATTCATCTGTGCCACACTGGACCCTCTAACAAGTGTGTATATAGGGCTTCTTCACTAATATCAAAATCTCAAATTCTTGGTTTGGACCTGCAGAAGGGCAGGGACTATCTCTCCCATCACCAGAATAATTATCCCCATAAAGTGAATGAAAACTTTAACACAATCAGTCTTCTACAAAAGATAGTGGAAGTAAATTAAAATGTCAGGAGTTCTGCCTCAGGGTTCCCTGGATGTGGTTAAATTAATATTCCTACCATGGTGCTCTTTGGTTTGTGGACCATCTGACTAGTGTCCCTTGATACCTCTGTTTTTCTGCCTAATATATTAAAATATACACCAGTTGCTATCCCACTAAAATTCTTGCATCTCTGATATTATTTGATTATAAGCCTTGACTAAATATTCATCCTGGTACCTCTTTGTTTATTTCTGAACCTGAATTTAATACTACCTTGAGATTTTAAACACATTATAAAAATCAAATATAAGTGGTAATAGAAAAAATTATAAAGTTTTAATAATATTAATGAAAAGTGTACAAAATTATTGATTTAAAAATTTTAAAGGGTAAAAATGAAACTAATTTATATCTATATATTCATATTTATTTTTTTAATTCATATAATTGAATCCTTACCAACAGGGAATTTGTTACATATACATATTCTGCCCACAAATAAGGTTTGAATAAAATATGCATGTGACATGAATGTACCAAAGGGCCTTTGAAACACTTTGAAACACTTGAAGGACTAGCAGGGAGCCTGCTTCCCTTCCTCTCTCTCTGCCTGCCTCTCTGCCTACTTGTGATCTCTGTCAAATAAATTTTTAAAAAAATAAGAAAATTAAAAAAAAAGAAATATATGTATATTTATTAAATGGTGTTGAGAAGAGGAACTTAAAAGGGAAAAAAATACTAGTTAAGGTATAAAACAAGTCTTTTCATATTACTTAGCTCATTCAATCTTTTTTACAACTTATCTAGATGTACTTTACCCTTCTGTAATAGCTGGAGAGTGAGAATCAGAGATTCTCAGAGATATTAACTAATTTTACCAAGACTGCCTTGATGTCCCAACTTTATGAATCAGTAATATCAGTTTCATCAGAGCTGACTGTAGAGAGAGTAAAGCCTTCTAGCAAAAGTTGGTAATGGGAACTCAACATCATGTATCATCCCATTGCAGTAGAGGCCATGTGGCCCACTGACTCTCCAATATAAAATAATTTTATTTTACGAAAATATTTTTTAAGGAGTCATCTTCTCCATTCTGATTTTTAAAATATATGTTCAGTTATTTAAGCATAACATTTTATGCAATTTGTTACCATTAAAAATTGTAGCAATGAAGCATGGAGTTATACAATATCATTGATTTCTAAAGTCACAAAATGGAATAATATTGCTAAATGATAAATCTAAATAGTGCAACATAAAAAATAACACAGGTCACATCACATGACATGTTGACTAAATCAAGTTAAGTTTGAAATGAAAGAAAAAAAAATTCTAACTAAAGGTTTTATTGGGGATAAAAAGTTTTCTGATTAGAAAAATACCTTATTTATTCTGTATTAATCTGGATCCTAAACTGTTCTCAGTTTGTGTGATTCATACTAAATGTCAGTCCCTAAAATTATGATTAAAGTGACCTGAAATGTTAATTTCAAAGAGTGTTGCTATCTTTTTCAGCTTCTAAGAAATTTTAGAGATCCAAAAAAAAAAAAATCAAATCCTCAAACAAGATTGTTTAAAAATACATCATAGAAAATGACTGTGGCCCCTGAAATGATTCTCCTTGCCTAGCCCAATGAAGGTGAAAGTCTAGATAAGTCAGCTTTTATTCCTGTTCTCTGTGTACACTGCAGTTTTTACCGTGCTTTTGAAAAAGTTGACATAGAAATTATTTAATCCTTATGCTATAATTTATCATAAACTGTAAAACATCTAAAATATACATTTTCTCAAACAGAAAGTATAAGGATAAAAAATGCTGGCTGTAGAATTTTTAAATATTTGATGCAGTTTCCTACAACTATCGTAGTTGTGGTCAGTGAGACTACTAAGTATTCAGATCAAATAAGACATAATCTAGCAAAGTGGGCTTGGGGATGGTAAAAGCACTCAAATACAATTTAAGAAGGTTTGTGGCAGATTACAAAACTTTTAGAAATATAGCTTTTATTCCCTAATCACATATTTTTTTTCTTACTCTCCTCCACTCTCTTCTTACTCTTCTGATTTCTGCTAAAACAATTGTAGGACTTTATTGATTCATTCTCTTTCTTCATCCCTAATCTATTTGTTACTGTTGAACATTAAAAAAAATCTCTTGTATTAATCCTCATTATACCATATATTGTTTGTATATCTCCCTTCTGACTCCATTATATGACAATTAAATACAGGAAAAAATGGATTTTCTTTTTTTTTTTTTTAATCATTCAAGATTTTATTTAAATCCAATTTAGAACACATATAGTGTAGTATTAGTTTCTGGGTTAGAATTTACTAACTCATCAGTTATGTTTAACACCTAGTGTTCATTACATCAAGTGCCCTCCTTAATGCCCATCACCTAGTTACCCCATCCCCCACAAACCTCCCCTCCAGCAACCCTCAGTTTGTTCCTTATACTTAACAGTCTCTTATGGTTTGCCTCCCTCTCTGTCTCTATTTTATTTTATTTTTTCCTTCCCTTCCCCCATGCTCATCTGTTTTGTTTCTAAATTCCACATATGAGTGAAATCATATGCTAAAAAATGGACTTTCTAATGACATGTTATTCCAAATAAATGAAAATTCAGCTCTTGAACTGATGCAGTGTTGCCTTACTATCTTATGTATTTTCTGTGGTTTCAGAACATGCTTTATTCTTCTCTTGCTAAACTGGGGCTTGTATTTGAAAGCTCATTTCTAGCCCCACATCTGGAATCATTATGCATGTGATTGGTTTTTACAAGTCTTCAGTGTGCAGTCTCTCTCCTCAGTGAGGTCTCTTCTGTGCTCTGAGAGTAAAAAAGTCAGTTTTTGTCTGGGGATATAATCCCTAAGATAAATGCCTATCTGAATAACTGAAACTCTTCTCTCTCTCTCTCTTTTTTTTCCCCACTAGTCCATTTTAGTATTGACAACCTGCATTTTTCTAATATGTACAATTTTGTTCTTGAAATACCCTTAATTCCTCAACATATCTTAGTTGGAGACTAAGAGTCATTGTTTCAACCATTATCTGTCACCTGCTTAAGAAATCTTTCTTGATGCTGACTACCTGTAGGAAATCCAGAGAACAGAACAATTTCTTGGGTTTTTCTGGGTGCTTCTTATTTCCCAACAGAATAATCTGGTATCACTCTCCATTGACCTTTCTTTTCTTTTTTTTTTTTAAGATTTTTTTTTATTTTATTATTTATTTGACAGAGAGAGATCACAAGTAAGCAGAGATGCAGGCAGAGAGAGAGGGGAAAGCAGGCTTCCCGCTGAGCAGAGAGCCCCATGCGGGGCTCGATCCCAGGACCCTGAGATCATGACCTGAGCCGAAGGCAGAGGCTTTAACGCACTGAGCCACCCAGGCGCCCCTCCATTGACCTTTCTTGATGGTGACTGGCGGTATGTCAAGGATGTACCCAAGGCCCACTCTTCTATACATTTCTCCTCTGTAACCCTGAAATTCCCAGAGTCTGCCTGTGAAAAATTTCCATATTACTTGTGACTTCCAACAATTTAAATTGTATTAATCTGTTTTGAATGTCTTTGCATTTTACAGATAGTGGTTTAAGTGGTATACATTAATAATAATAATAATAATAATAATAATAATAATAATGGCTTTTCCTTTTTATTCTCAGGAATAATAGCATTTTACTAATAAACCAAATATTTGTTCACTTTGAGCCATAGTATTTCTTCAAAAGACAAGCCCTAAGCTACATAATTGACTTTGAAAATATATATTATAAATGTGGACCTTAAGGATGAATTTTTCTAAATGCTGTTGAGTGAAGAAGTGAACCACTACTAATCATATTACCTGATTTGATTATGTGTATTGGGATATAATATTTGTTAAATATTTGCTGAAGTAAAGCAAAACCTAGCACATCTGATTTCTGTTTATAGTGTTTTGTTTTGTTTTGTTTTGGTCACTACTAATTGCTAAGGAAGGCCTCATCTGGATTTAAAAATAAAACAAAGCAAAAATTTTGATATGTTTTACCTGGATATGGATTAGCATGTATAGCTAAAACATATTTTTTGCACTTAAATATTAATCATACATATCCCAATATTTTTTAGCAGAAAGATCTTGGGCCCAAAGTTCAGGCTATAAGCTCAATCATGTCTCAACGTTAACTCATGATACCATCCATAGAAGCAACACTATAACTATCATTGTGTTTTGGGGGAATACTCCACTTTGACATTTATAAATAATTTTGTATCTGATTTTTGTTTTTCATTCTATTTTTTTACATGCCATCATTTTTAAAGTATAATTGACAAAATTGAAAATACTTCAAGTATACATTGTAGTGTTTGATATGAATTATGAAAGAATTCTTCCCATCTATTTAATTAGCTAATATATACAGCCATTACTTTACATATTTATCTTTCTTTTTTGATGAGAACATTTAAACTGCATTCTTTTAGAAAATTTCAAATACTGACTAGAGTATTATCAATGATAACTATCATGATTCACATTAAATCTTCAGACTTATTCATTTTACAGATTTGGATTTGTATTTGTATTCACTTGCCAGCATATCTCTGTTTCTCTTTCTCTATTTCCCCTGGCAACCACTTTCACCTCCCTGTTTCTAAGAGTTTGATTTTATTTTTTAGATTCCATATACATGTGGTATCTTTTGGTATTTGTCTTTCTCTGTTTATCTTATCTCACTTAGCATAATGCCCTCAAAATCCATCCATATTGTCAGAAATGGCAGGATTCCCTTCTTTTTTATGACTGAATAATATTCCATTGTATATATCACATCTCTTTATCCATCCATCTATCCATGGACACTTGGGCTGCTTCCATAGTTTGGCTATTATAAAAAATGCTGGAGTAAACATGGAATGCAGGTACCTATTTGAGATCCTATTTTCATTTTCTTTGGATATATACCCACAAGTAGAATTGATGGTTATGTAATAAGTTCTATCTTTATTTTTTGAACACCATTCATACTATTTTCCAAAGTGGCTGTACCAGTTTACTTCCTCACTGACAGTACATAAGGGTTCTCTTTCCTTTGCATCCTCACCAACATTTGTCTCTTATCTTTTTGATGATGGCCATTTGACAGGTGGGATGTGATATTTCATTTTAGCTTTGATTTCCATGTTCCTGATCATATTTGTATTTCTCTGACTGGCTTGTTTAGCTTAGCATTTTACTTTCTAGATCCATCCATGTTGTTGCAAATGTAAAGATTTCATTCTTTTTTATGGCTGAGTAATATTACATTGTGTGTGTATATGTATATATTTGTATAAATATATATAGATATAGATATATATGCATATATCTATATCTATCTATATATATATATATATATATATACACACACAACCTCTTTTTTTATCCATCCATCTATCCATGGACACTTGTCCTGTTTCCATAGTTTGACTATTATAAATAATACTGCAATAAACATAAGGGTGCATATACCATTCCAGATTAGTGTTTTCCTATTTTGGGAGTAAATACTTAGGGTAAATAATGCAATTACTGGGTTATAGCTAGTTCTATTTTTAACTCTTTAAGGAACCTCCAGTTTTGCATTCCCACAAACAGTGTATGAGAGTTCCTTTTTCTCTATACACTCACCAACATGAAATACTCCACTTTGGATGAAATATTTTTATTTCAACATTTCATCTCAGTAAGGACTTATACATCTTTTTATTGGTACTTCATGAAGCAACATTTGGTGGAACATAATTACAGCCACAGAAACAATACTTTATGTAGATAAACTTTTCAATTTTCTTTCACTAGGAGAATTTCATGTTGATGTTAATTTATGGCTTTCAGAGGATTTTTCAATTAAGTTTTATGAAATATAAGCATATATAAGAGAAAATCAAATATATGTAATACCAGTATTTATTTTAAGATACACAAAAAAGAGCTAAGTATGAGATAGTTCTTAGGATTTATGAAGATTACCATTTCCACATATTCAGGATTTTATTTTGTAGCAGTTTCTATCATTACATTGTGATATAATATTACACTTAATCATATTCTCCTCAAAATACTTTTAAGTACACTTAATCATATTCTCCTCAAAATACTCCTGAAAATACTTTTAAAATATGTTTACTTACTACACACACACACACACATTCATATACATATGCCAGGGTCTCCATTACACTTTTGGAGCACATGGTATGAAAAATATCAAAAATTTTTCCAAACTTATATAGATATAAATATGATTTATTTTGAAAAATAGCTGTAAAATGGACAAAATGGTAAATTTAGATAAATCTTTTATTTTATTTTTATTATTTTTTTTTAAAGATTTTATTTATTTATTTCAGAGGGAGAGAATGAGAGAGAGCATGAGAGGGGAGAAGGTCAGAGGGGGAAGCAGACTACCCGTGGAGCTGGGAGCCGGATGCGGGACTAGATCCCAGGAGTCCAGGATCACGACCTGAGCCGAAGGCAGTTGCTTAACCAACTGAGCCACCCAGGCGCCCCTTTTATTTTATTTTTTAAAGATTTTTATTTATTTACTTTAGAGAGAGATAGAGTGAGAAAGAGTGAGCACAAACGGGGTGAGGAACAGAGGGAGCACAAATGGGGTGAGGGGCAGAGGGAGAAGAGACTCCCAGCTGAGCAGGGAGCCTGATACGGGGCTCCATCCCAGGACTTCAGGATCATGACCTGAGACAAAGGCAGATGCTCAACCACTCAACCAACTAAGCCACCCAGTCGCCCCTAGATAAATCTTTTTTTTTAATTAAATTAAATTTAATTTAATTTTTATTTTTTTAAAGATTTTATTTATTTATTTGACAGAGAAAGAGATCACAAGCAGGCAGAGGGGCAGGCAGACAGAGAGAGGGGAAAGCAGGCTCCCTGTGCGGGGCTCCATCCCAGGACCCTGAGACCAAGATCTGAGCTGAAGGCAGAGGCTTAATCCACTGAGCCACCCAGGCGCCCCCCCCCCAGATAAATCTTTTAAATGACAAAGGAAATAAGCAGCTGAGAGAGAGAGAGTAGTCATGGGAGCTATTTCAAATATGCTTAGAAAGAAACTGCATTTACTGATTCTGTGAATACGAAAAAAATTTTCTCTGTTAAGAAACAGATATTTCCTGGGGCACTTGGGTGGCTCAGTGGGTTAAAGCCTCTGCCTTCAGCTCAGGTCATGATCCCAGGGTTCTGGGATGGAGCCCTGCATAGGGCTCTCTGCTCAGCGGGGAGCCTGCTTCCCTCTCTCTGCCTGCCTCTCTGCCCACTTGTGATCTCTGTCTGTCAAATAAATAAATAAAATCTTTAAAAAAAAAAAACAGATATTTCCCTATTATAGGGTGAACAGAAGGATAAGGCATGAGATGATTTTGAATATATTTGTATAAAATTATGTTGTAATTTATAACTCATGTTAAGAATCTTGGATTATATTCATTTAGATTGAACCATATGAAGTTGCTAATATGTGACCATCTTTACTACAAAAACTAATTTTATATGGTTCAGCTTATTACTGGAAGAAAAAAATATTGTGAATTCTAAGTTCAGTAGAGTTCTAAATTTTAAATTGATTCTTATATTGGGCAGAAATGTTATTAGACAGGGACAGAAATAAATGGAAAAGACATTTAGGAAGCTTTTGGAATAGTCGTTGTTTATGAAAAGCAATGGTGGACTGTATGACTGTGAGCTGGAAACAAATGTGATTAATATGTACCAAGTATATGCTGTGCTTCATAAACTATGGTGGATATTAGGAAAAAAGATGCATAAATAATTTCACTGCCATACAATGTAACATGTTGTAAGACAGTTGTTTTAAACCAAGGTGTACATCACAGTAACCTGTGCTAATTTTTAAAAAATGGAGATTTTTGGCCACTTCTGAGATTCAATGACTGAGTGTCTGTGGATAGGCCCAGGGGTATATCGTGTGTGTGTGTGTGTGTGTGTGTGTGTGTGTGTGTGTGTGTGTGTGTTTCAAATCGTGTAGCTCATTCTGATGTGCAGCTCCAGTTAAAAGCCACAGAATACTTAGAAAGACATATAGTCAAGTGGATAATTACAGTACAATGTGACAAATGTGATGACATAAGGATTCACAGAACTAGGAAACTCATAAACAAGTTAACTAATTGAATAAATCACAATTTACTGAATGATTTTTCCAATTATTTAGCTATAAACGACTTTCCAAAAGTACATTTATCTTGAAAGTCATATGCAACCTTTATGAAAACAAATACTAGCGAAGCAACTGTATTTGTTTGCCACTTCTGCCTTCAACTCATTTAGTTAGAATTTGGGTAATGCTAAAATATTTTATTTTGTTGGAAGCATAATATTAAAATCCTATGATATCCCTTAAAAAATTATATGTAATACAATTTGTAATGAATTTAAATACTTGTTCTACTCAGTGCTGTTATCAGGTGGGATTGAGAAATTAATCTTATATTGATTTAGGAAATTATTCTTTTATTTGTGTTTTCTTGATTGGGTAAAGATAGTCTTTTTTTTCTTTTAGAGTTAGCATAAACTTTTCACTAAGAAATAAATATGACTCTAATATATGTCTAATAATTATCATACTGTTGATCTTATTCATCTACCTACACGTAGCATTCTAATATTCTACTGTAGCATTACTTGCTTGCAGTGATACCCTGGAATGTCTTGTTCTGACTCACCACAGGTCATTGTTCATGTCTCTTCCTAACTCCATGTTCAATGATAACACATTAGTATCGGGGGATAATTCTTCATCCGTTTCTTGTGTTTCTGCATATGTTGTGAAGTGAGGCATTGACTACCTTTTTATGACCTAGCTTATCAAGGAAGTTTGTATAATAAACAAATTTGAAAGATGGTATCTTCCCTCTGTGCAAAAGGCAGATTTATTGATCACTCAGTATAATACAGATACCATCTCTGTTTGGAAAAGTTTCTCTTCCCCATTGCCCATTGTGAAAGATGTAGACACCCTACACTCAGGGCTTTTCTTCTACAACAAACATGCAGGTGGTATTTAGACCATTTTATCTCACCTTGTTGTATGTGGGCTGTGGAGTGTGGCACAAATGCCGGTATTCTGAGAACTGCTACTGCTGTGAGGAGTCAGCTGTCCTTTGCCTCTGCCTCAGGAGTCTCGGATCTTCTGTCAGCATCCATGAAACTGTGGCAAGCTAACCTATTTGCTTGCAAGTAGGGTAAAAACACATACCCTCCACAGTCCTTGAAATTTAGTAGCTTGAAATAGTCCCAGGTGATAATAATCACACTACAAAAATCTTCAAACATAATGAAGTAGTGTTTTGGTGTTTGTTTTAGCATTAAAAAGTCAACTGTTAATGTTTGGCAACACCCCACTGCTTGATAATATATTGTACTAACAACAGTGTTGCCCGCCATCTTTTCTGACTTAACATACTTGGCTACCTCCTAAACCATCATATTAGAGATACTACAAGTGACTGATATATCACAGCATCCCTTAATGTGTTACATTATAAGGAACATGGCTCTGCATTTAAGTATACCTGATTGTCAGTCCAGTCTGTGCCTTTTATAAAATACCTGGCATTTTATTAAACCATTCTTATTCATAGCCATTAGAGAGACCAGTAGTAATGAGACAATGAAACACACTCAGGCCTTAAAGGCATGCCATCAGGATGCATGTTAGGCAGCACATTGTCCCTTTCCCCAATACAAAAGATTTTCTAATTGAAAATTGTAAATGAAAAAGTAAACATAATCTCTGGAATAATCAAGACTATGAAGAAGAAAATGAATAGTGTGAAAAAAAAGAAAGAAAGAAACAACAAGACCTCATCATTGGCTTTGGATTTGTCTTAAGATTTTAGAAAACAGAAGGACCAAATGATGTATCCTTAATATCCTGAAATTTGTGTTTAATCAACATGCTGATAACAGAAGTTATCAGCATATTTAAAGTGAAATAATATCTACTAAAAGACAAAGCTTCCATTCATATTTTTCTTAATATTTGAATATTTAAATATCCAATTTGAAGTTAAACAATATCTGAAAAATATTGAATTTTAGAATTATGTTTTTTGCTATGCATATATAAACTTACCATTTGAAGAATACAGGTGAACTTAGTACAAGAGTAAAGTGCAATGATGATTAATAATGATCATGAAACCTGGGGTATTTAAGTAATAAAACTTCAATTTCCTTGAGAAGTTATATTAATTGGGGACCCTGGGTGGCTCAGTGGGTTAAGCCTCTGCCTTCAGCTCAGGCCATGATCTCAGGGTCCTGGGATAGAGCCCTGCATTAGGCTCTCTGCTCAGCAGGGAGCCTGCTTCCCTTCCTCTCTCTCTGCCTGCCTCTCTGCCTACTTGTGATCTCTCTCTGTCAAATTAATAAATCTTTTTTTAAAAAGTTATATTAATTGAGAACATCTATCTGCAAAAAAAATTATTAAGAAAAGACAAACTACAAACTAGAAAGAGTGTTTGCAAGACACTTATCTGATGAAGGACTGGTATTCAGAATATACAAAGACCTCTGAAAAATCACTAATAAGAAAACAAAGAAAAAAATGGGCAGAAGATCTGAGCAGTCACCTCAACAAAGAATTATAGATTGTAAATAAGCATATGAAAATATGTTCAAGATATAGTCGAGAATTGCAAATTAAAGCAAGATACTACTACAAACTTATTTGGATAACTAAAACCCAAAGCACAACACCAAATGCTGCCAAGAATGTAGAGCAAAAGGAGATCTCATTTATGTAGAAATGTAAAATGCTACACTTTGGAAGACAGTTTGACAGTTTTTCACAGTATTAAACATACTCACCTTACTCTCCAGAATCATGCTCCTTGGTGTTTACCCAAATCAGTTGAAAACTCTCCACACGAAATCCTGCACCAGAATGTTTATAACAGATTTATTCATAATTACAAAAACTTGGAAGCAACTAAGACACCTCTCAAAAAACAACTTCATCTATATGGTGGAATATTTTTGCGTGATAAAAGGCAATGACCTAACCATGAAAAAATATGGAGTGATGTTAAATGCAGGTTGTTCAGTGAAAGACACCAATATGAGAAGGCTACGTATTGTATGATTCCAACGATATGACATGGTATTCTGCAAAAGGCAAAACTATGGAGACAGTAAAAAGATTAAGTGCTTGCCAAAAAGCTGGGGTAGGGGTATCAATGGGTAGAAGGAGGGAAGGATGAACAAGCAAAGCACGGAGCATTTTTAAGGCAGTGGAGCTACTCAGTAAGATTCTATAATAGTGGACATATTATCAAAACTTAAGTTCAGCCACCCATCATTCAAAAATCCAATACTTAAGAGACAAGTTTTGATTGGAAAAGAATATGAGTATGAGCTTTGTTCAGGACGCCTGCCATATGGGGAAAAAGCAGAGTCTTGTCCAAAGGCCAACTCCAAGGTTTCTGCCTAGCCCAGGGATTTTTAAAGGGGTTTAATCAATTAAGGCAGTGCAGTGTGTCTGTGACATTTCTTGCTTACATGCAGACTTGAAAATGCCAGCTATGGAGTTATTTTGGTGCTTGGAGGTTGTACAAGAAGTTCTAGTTCCTTGGTGCACAGGAGAGGTTGTGCAAGAAGGTCTGGTTCCTTGGTACACGGGGCTGGTTGTACAAGAGTAATCTGTTCTTTCTGCAAAGAAGAGCAAGGTCTACAGATGTGCAAAGGGAGGTCAATAAAGTAATTTATGTCACCTTAAAAAAGAAAAACATTTTGCTAAAAGGTAGCTGGGCTAATCAGAAAGCCAAGGTGACTTTAAACAGATTTGCTGGCCTCTGTGGCCTAGGGCAGTTCTAGGTCCTTTATTCCCCAAGGCCAGTGGTCTTCAAATCTCAAAGATAAGCTAGTTCTTATTATTTTTTAAGATTTTATTTATTTATTTGACAGAGGGAGGTGGGGAGAGAGAGAGAGTGTGTGCACACATGAGCGGGGCAGAGGGAAAGGGAGAAGCAGGCCCCCGCTGAGCAAGGAGCCCGATGTAGGACTTGATCCCAGGACCCTGGGATCATGACCTGAGCTGAAGGCAGCCACTCAACTGACTGAGCCACCCAGGCATCCTGATAAGCTAGTTCTGTTACAGATCAAGGGCCTTAGATCAGCAGGCAAGGGGTACATTAACTTGAAGCAAATTAACCCTTAAGAGCAGCTGGAGTGTTATTATAGACACACTGTACATTTACCAAAATCCATAGAATGTACAACAGAAAAAGGAGCCTTAATGTAAACTATGAATTTTGTTAATAATGTATCAATATTGGATTATTTTTTGTAATAAGTGGACCACACAAATGCAAAATGTTAATATAAGGGAGACTGAGGAGGATTGGGGGAATGTATGGAAGATCTCTGTACTTTTCACTCATGTTACCATAAACCTCAAACTGTTCTTAAGTATGGTCTACTAATTAACAAACAAAACAAAAGACCATAAGGCAGAAATTCAGTGCAAAAATAATACAGTGTTTCATTGTTTTCCAATGCTGACCTAGTTATGTTTTCTCTTTTCAGTTTTTCATCATCAGGATATCTGGGTGGCACAGTTAAGTGTCCAGCTCTTGGTTTTGGCTCAGGTTGTGATATCAGGGTCATGAGATCAAGTCCTGCATGGGGCTCCACTCTGAGTGTCTGCTTAGGATTCTCTCTCCCTTTCCCTATGTCCCTTCCCCCACCATGCTTACACTCTCTCTCTCTCTCTCAAATAAATGAATAATTAAATAAAAATTTCTAAAATTGTCATGGTCATATTATTTAGAAATTAACTAAATACATAGTTTTATAGCTTGAAATGGAGGCAACTTTAGTTAATTCTAAAATAAACTGTTTTCCACAAAATACCCTTATTTAATAGGTTTAGCTTGTTCAATTCAATATAATTAATGTGTTCTCATTTACAAAAGTTTGAATCTGTGTTAAGCATTGAGTACCAGGGATTCCTTAAATATATTAGCTAGTTAGTAATGAATCAAGTGAAATTTATGTTTAGGAAAATGATGTTTTACTCTAGATAATAAGGACAAACTATTTGAGCACTAAATATACTTTCTTGAAAATACATGATGCTTATAATATGTGGATATCACCAATTGTTTTCATATTCAAGCCAGTTATTTGATATTTGAAATTAATAGTTGAAAGGAATTCTGTATTTTTTAACCTGTTAATAGTAATTTTTCACACAGTTATCAAGATAACTCTTAATAAAATATACTACGTATTTAAATGAGCAAAATATCATACATCTACTCTTTATTATTTTGGTCTTATAATCTTTGTCATATATACACATGACTTCACTGTATTAATTGGAATTTTTTTCTTATATTATTGTATCTTGAAATAGTCCTACTACTACTAATTTACATGTTTTTAATAGCAATTAATTCATGTTAGGAAATTACATAGGCAAAAAAAGAAGCCAAAGCACCCAATGAGTAATTATCTTTTAATTTGTGGGGGGAAAAAAGTAGAATGCCTCATAAATTATTTTGGAAAGCAAAAAATTTAATGATGAAATAATATATAATATGTAACATAAATATTTAATAATATAATATGATGTGATAATTATTATTATTATTACTAGGAAATCTAAGAGAAATTTTTTTATTTTTCGTATTTATATGCAACAATGACATTCAGTATTAAGTGACTACATAGCTTTGTATTTCAAAATGGGTTTGACTGATTTTTTTGAGAAGTATGTAGGGTTTGATTCACATGAAATATGAATAGAAATGCATTTTGAATTTAAAAAATACTATCCTCAACTTAGGAAATAGAATACAATCAGTACCTAGGATATTCTGTGTGCCTCACTGTGTCCTCATGTGTAAACAATTTTCTGAGTTTTGAGTATGTAACATTTTGTTTGTTTGTTTTATGTGTTGTGTATATATATCACTGTATCAATTTTTTTTCTAATATTTCTGTAATATATATGAATGTCATTATACTCTACTTTACACTTCTGTGACTTGGTTTCATTCAATATGATGCATGTATGTATTGTACTCACATTAATGCACTTAGCTATTTTGCCTACCGTGTAGAATTTCTATAAACATATTACACTGTATATATGCATTCTACTGAGAAATATATTTGGGTTTCTGTCAGTTGTTTGCTTTTACTAAAACCTTATTTCTATTAAAATTTTTGAACACATTCTTGAACACATAGAATATATGTGCTAGTGTTTTTCTTAAAATGTAGTTAGTAGTGTGATTTCTAATGCTCTGTTTTCTGTTTCACATTTCTGCTTCAAGCAGTATAAAACAATTCTCAATCCATATCCTCACACATGCTATATATGGTCCAACTTTTTCTTGCTTTGTTTCTCTGACAGTGCATCCCATTGTGATTTGTATTTGTATTCCACCAATTACAAATGAAGTTAAAACTTTTTTTTCATGTTAATTGATCACTCTTGTTATTCTTGGAAATGCCTACTTATGACTTTGATTCATTATTTTACATGGAGTTATTTATCTATTTCTTGGTAAAATCTCTATGTATTCAAATGCTTATTCCTTTTTAGTTACTGTATTGATTTTCTAATGCTGTGTAACAAATTCCCACAAATTTAACAGCTTAAATCAACAAAAATTTATCTCACTGTTTCTGTGGGTTAGGAGTCCAGCAACATATAGCTAGGACCTCAGCACAGGAATTCCTAAGGCTGAAATCAAAGTCTCCATGTAGTATGTCTTCCTTCTGGAGGCTATTTCCAAGCTCCCTCAAGTTGTTGGCAGAATTATTTTCTCTGCAGTTGTATGACCTGAGTCCCTGCTTTCTTTTTAATCATTGGATCTTCTCAACACCTAGAAGCCACTCTCAAGCCATTGCCATGGCACTACATCATAAGCCCTCTCCAGAACCTGATGGTTAGCTTCTTCAAAATTAATAGGGCAGCATCTACTGCAGCTTTGAATCTCTTTGACCTCTTCTGTCTCTGACTTCTACACCCTCTATTAGGGAAACTCACCTAATTAGTTCAGGCTCACCCATACTCAGAAAGACAGGATTTTATAAAATCTTCACACCATATTAGAGACCATCTTAAAACTCTGCCTATCTAGTTATATAAGTTACAAGTACTTTCTCACAGATTCTGACTTGAAAATATTCCTGTGTGTAAGTATGTATGTGTGTGTGTCTCATATGTTTTTATTCATTCATCTACCAGTGTTTACATTGGGTTGTTTCTATGTCGTGGCTGTTACAAATAATGGTACAGTGAATATGGGAGTGCAATATCTTTTTCAGCTAAGTGTCTTATTTGCTTTGGATATAGTCCCAGAAGTAGAATTTTGGATCATATAGAAGTTCTATTTTTAACTTTTTGTGGATCCTCCATACTGTTTTCCATAGTGGCTATACTAATTTACATTTCCACCAATATTACATAAGGGTTCCCTGTTCTCCATATCCTCACCAATGCTTGTTACTTATCTTTTTGATAATAGTAATTTTAATGGGTGTGAAATGATATCTCATTGTGGTTTTAAATTGCATTTTGCTGATGATTAGTGATATTGAGAATCTTTTCCAGTACCTGTTGTCCATCTGTAATACTATTTAGGAAAAAATATCTATTCACATCCTCTGTCCATTTTTAAATCACATTGTCTGGGTTTGTTTGTATGTTTGTTGTTGTTGTTGTTTGTTTTTTGTGTTTTTTTGTGGGTTTTATTTATTTATTTATTTATATGCTATTTAATTGTATAGTATTTGCTTAATTTAAATATTAACAACTTTAGTCTTCTTTAATTATGGTCTTCAGTTTATATCTTTTTAAATAAATTCTTCTTCATCATAAAGATCTCATGGTCTTTCTTGTGTTAGAATTGATTTGTATTTTATTTTTATTTTTTTATTTTATTTATTTTTTAAAGATTTTATTTATTTACTTGACAGAAAGAGAGATATCACAAGTAGGCAGAGAGGCAGGCAGAGAGAGGGGGGGAAGCAGGCTCTCTGCTGAGCAGATTGCCCAAT
The DNA here is from genome assembly GCA_003697995.1 of Taxidea taxus jeffersonii. Taxonomy (NCBI): domain Eukaryota; kingdom Metazoa; phylum Chordata; class Mammalia; order Carnivora; family Mustelidae; genus Taxidea; species Taxidea taxus. Next base: position 16,334 of record ML108113.1, on the reverse strand, counting down.
GCATGGCTCGATCCCAGGAACCTGGGATCATGACCTGAGCCCACGGCAGAGGCTTTAACCCACTGAGCCACCCAGGTGCCCCTGATTTGTATTTTATATGTGACTGATTACTAAGTTTATTCTAGAAGCTGTGTGTATACAGTGTGAGTTTCTAAGTTACTTTTTCTACCTAATGAACAATTCTACTACTGATATAACTAGATCATCTATTATGTCAGCCCTACTACATGTCAAGTGCCCATAATAAAATAATTATTTTTCTAGAATAATTAATAACATTCAGTCCTTCCTGTATTGACTTTTTTTGGGGGGGTTCTCTCTGTTGATAACACTTCCAACATTTGTAATAAATTTTATCTTTGATATTCCTTATTAATAATTTGCAAATGTTCTCTATTTTCATATATTTATTCTTTGAATCAAGTTTTTTAGAAGTATGTTTTCGTATTTTGAGAAATAAACTTTTTTGTTTGTTTACTGAAGTACTGCTAATTTTTTTTACTTAATTATAGTAATGATACTTATAAGTTTGATCTATCATTTATTAGGAACAGAGAAAGATATGCTAAAATCTACTTATTGATGAATTTGTCAATTCATTCTTACATCCTAATTGTTTAAAATATTTTTAAATGTATCTAATTAAGTTAATGAAAGTTTAAAATTACCATATTTATTACTCATTTATTTAGTACTTTATTTACTAAAAATGATTTCCCTTTCTTTTTATTTTTTAAATTTATTAATTATTTTTATTAACATATAATGTATTATTTGCCCCAAGGGTACAGGTCTGTGAATCATCAGGCTTACAGACTTCACAGCACTCACCATATCACATACCCTACCCAATGTCCATAATCCAGCCACCCTCTCCATACCCCTCCCTGGAATCCCTCAGTTCGTTTTGTGAGATTAATAGTCTCTTATGATTTGTCTCCCTCCTGATTCTATCTTGTTTCATTTTTTTCCTTCCCTAGCCTCCAAACACCCCCCACTCTGCCTCTCAAATTCCTCATATCAGAGATATCATATGATAATTATCTTTCTCTGATTGACTTATTTTGCTCAGCATAATACCCTCTAGTTCCATCCACATTGTTGCAAATGGCAAGATTCCATTTCTTTTCATGGCTGCATAGTATTCCATTGTGTGTGTGTGTGTGTGTGTGTGTGTGTGTGTGTGTGTGTGTGTGTTTATGATATATATCATATATATATTTATATATATCACATCTTCTATATCTGCTCATCTGTTGATGGGCATCTAGGTTCTTTCCATAGTTTGGCTATTGTGCACATTGCTGCTATAAACATTCGGGTGCATGTGCCCCATCGGATCACTACATTTGTATCTTTAGGGTAAATACCCAGTAGTGCAATTGCTGGGTTGTAGGGTAGCTCTATTTTCATCTTTTTGAGGAAGCCCATGCTGTTTCCCAGAGTGGTTGCACCAGCTTGCATTCCCACCAACAGTGTAGGAGGGTTCCCCTTTCTCCGTATCCTCCCCAACATCTGTCATTTCCTGACTTGTTAATTTTAGCTATTCTGACTGGTGTGAGGTGGTATCGCATTGAGGTTTTGATTTGTATTTCCCTGATGCCAAGTGATGTTGAGCATTTTTTCATTTGTCTATTGGCCATCTGGATGTCTTCTTTGCAGAAATGTCTGTCCATGTCTTCTGCCCATTTCTTGGTTGGATTTTTTGTTCTTTGAGTGTTGAGTTTGATAAGTTCTTTATATATTTTGGTTACTAGCCCTTTTTCTGATATGTCAGTTGCAAATATCTTCTCCCATTCTCTAGATTGCCTTTTGGTTTTGTTGACTGTTTCCTTTGTTGTGCAAAAGCTTTTATCTCAATCAAGTCCCAATAGTTCATTTTTGCCCTTGCTTCCCTTGCCTTCAGCTATGTTTCTAGGAAACAGTTGCTGCAGCTGAGGTGGAAGAGGTTGCTGCCTGTGTTCTCAAGGATATTGATGGATTCCTATCTCACATTGAGGTCTTTCATCCATTTGGAGTCTATTTTTGTGTGTGGTGTGAGGAAATGGTCCAGTTTTATTTTTCTGCATGGGGCTGTCCAATTTTCCTAACACCATTTGTTGAAGAGACTGTCTTTTTTACATTAGACATTTTTTCCTGCTTTGTTGAAGATTAATTGACCACAGAGTTGAGGGTCTATTTCTGGACTCTCTATTCTGTTCCATTAATCTATGTGTCTGTTTTTGTGCCAGTATCATACTGTCTTGACGATGACAGCTTTGTAATAGAGCTTGAAGTCTGGAATTGTGATGCCTCCAACTTTGGCTTTCTTTTTCAACATTCCTCTGGCTATCTGGGATCTTTTCTGGTTCCATATGAGTTTTAGGATTATTTGTTCCATTTCTCTGAAAAACATCAATGGTATTTTGCTAGGGATTTCATTAAATGTGTGGATTGCTTTAGGCAGCATAGATATTTTCAGAATATTTGTTCTTCCAATCCATGAGAATGGAATGTTTTTCCATTTCTTTGTATCTTCCTCGATTTCTGTCTTGAGTAGTTTATAGTTTTCTGAGTACAGATTCTTTGCCTCTTTGGTTGGGTTTATTCCTAGGTATCTTATTGTTTTGGGTGCAATTGTAAATTGTAAATGGGATCGACTCCTTAATTTCTCTTTCTTCCTTGCTGTTGGTGTATAGAAATGCAGCTTATTTCTGTGCATTGATTTTATATCATGACACTTTACTGAATTCCTCTATGAGTTCTAGCAGTTTTGGAGTGGAGTCTTATGGGTTTTCCACATAAAGTATCATATCATCTGCAAGAGTGAGAGTTTGACTTCTTTGCCAATTCGGATGTGTTTAATTTCTTTTTGTTGTCTGATTGCTGAGGCTAGGACTTCTAGTACTATGTTGACTAGCAGTGGTGATAGTGGAGAGCCTTGCTATTATGTTCCTGACCTTACTGAGAGCTTTTCCCCATTGAGAATGATATTTGCTGTGGTTTCTTCATAGATGGCTTTGATGATATTGAGGTATGTACCCTCTGTCCCTACACTTTGAAAAGTTTTGATTAAGAAAGGATACTGTATTTTGTCAAATGCTTTTTTTCATCTCTTGAGAGTATCATATGGCTCTTGTTCTTTCTTTTATTAATGTATTGTATCACCTTGATTGATTTGTGGATGTTGAGCCAACCTTACTAAATACTTTATAAAATAAATTTCTATCAAGTGTTTTTAGGTGTTTTTAGTGGGAACATTGTTTAGATACCCATTCTACTATATTGTTTTCCTTGTTCTCTGTAGTTCATAGGCGTTTTTGTGTATAAGATAAGAGCAACCATAAAACATTATTTTAATATATAATTGAATATAAGGTAATATCTGGAAGAATAATTCTTCTTGCCCATTTCAAGCACATCACAATAAAGACCAAATTTACAGAATTCTGAAGATTTTATTTATTTATTTTTGTATTTTGTATTTATTATTGTATTTAAAACTTAGCTAAGTCTACATATCAATGTCATGATTGGTTTATTTCATTATTTTTAAACTCGCTTGCATAGTTTCTTGATGTTAAAGCTATATCTATATTTGATACTTTCTTAAGATTTCTATATTCCTACCAGAAGCAAGAGATAAACAGTTCCATCTTAGACAAGCTGAGGTGGAATTTAGATTTTTAATAAATTGATTTTTGTTTGCAACATAGTCAGTTTGCTTTCTCAAAATGTAAATTGGAAACCAATCCTTTGGACAAGTGGCTGAATATTCTTTATAGAGTGAATATTCTCTATGGCATTAAAAATGATCTCTAGTTCCATCCATGTCATCGCAAATGGTAAGATTTCATTTCTTTTGATGGCTGCATAGTATTCCATCGTATATATATACCACATCTTCTTTATCCATTCATCTGTTGATGGGCATCTAGGTTCTTTCCATAACTTGGCTATTGTGGACATTGCTGCTATAAACATTCGGGTACACGTGCCCCTTTGGATCACTACGTTTGTATCTTTAGGATAGATACCCAGTAGTGCGGTGGTGGGGTTACATCATATGTTTAAATAAAGCTTAAATAAAGTAAAAAAAAAAAAAATGATCTCTAAATTCTTTCTCATTGTTTACTTACATTTTAGCTTTTTGGTACCTGACATCTTTCTCTAAAATGATTTATTTTTAAATACTTTATGGCCAGTATCACATAATTGTTCTGTCCCCACAATGTACTTATTTAGTCTATTAGCCTTATTAAAAAATGTGTATTACTTATAGATATTTTATGTTAACTTGTAGGATCATCTATATATTTTATCTCCAAAGAGATGTTGGATTGAGGTTTTATAGCCATGTAAGATAATTATCTTTTCCCTTTTGGATGCCTGGATAGTTATTCTTAATATATAATTTTAGAAACACTAGGTAATGCTATTACTTGGTCATTGTCATGAGCACCAGGACTGATCAGTCATTAATATATGGTAACATTCCTGTATTTTCAATGCCTTGTTAGCTTACTCCTAGCTCCCTATATTTAATTAAGAATGAAGTGCATAACTTACAAACAAATATTTTTGGAGAAACAAAGCACCATCTATAAATACTCCTACTTATTAAAATCTATTAAAAGTGAAATTTTGTTCAGGCCTTTAAAATTTGCATTATGACTATATTTCATATACTTTATATTCCTATTTTTACTTAAAGGGCCATCATTCACCAATGAAACCTCCTTTCAGTGAACCAAAACTCTCCTGGTGCTATTTTTCTTCTGATGATAAAATTGTCAACATGTGTCACTGGGAAAACCTTTAAGTCTTCCCTCAAATAATCTCTGACTCCAGAAAGTCAAATAATATGCTCCATCATGGTCAGGAACTAACTGAAATTGTAGACTTAGAAGAACAACTAAGCCCAACCTCCCTTGACAACTCTCAAAAGAGACTATTCTCATCCCATATACTTTTAAAGGTTTCATTCTGTATGAACCTTGAAGATGACCTTCCCTTCATGAATCTTAAAGAAAATTCTAAACATAATACAATAATGTAATGGCAAGGAATTTCTAAAACCCTGTAAAAATCCCAATTAAATTCTCATGTTAACTATTCTATTCTATTTTTATAGAATAAAATGAATATATATAGATCATTGATCACTTTTTAAAATAAAAAGAAAGCATGAGTGAATATATGAAAATATACCAAGGGATTACAATTACTTTAAATTCTTATTTGTAAGAGGACAGGTCACTGTAACAAAATAAAACCAAACCACAATATTTTATATATGGAAAATTAGGATATGTGATAAAGGCACATTTTATATCAGTCTGAGAAAGAAAAGGAAAACTGGAAATCATTTTGAAAAAAAATACAACTTACTTGATAATATGTTTTAGATATTAAAGACTGCAATACATACACACCGATTTATATAGGTACTAAAACAAAACAGGGAAATGTGCATGCATATATAAATGACCTGAGCTTAATGTCACATTGGAGTATACAGAATAAAGCCTCCTGAAGGTGTCTACAGTCTAACTCCCAGATCTTGTGACTATGTTACCTTACACCTTACATGGCAAAGAGAACTTTATATATGTGATTAAACTGAGGATCTTGAGTTGGAGATATTATCCTGGTTATCTGATAACAAGGAGGCAGCAGATGTCACAGTCAGAGAAAATGACATGACAATGGAAGCAGAGAAGGAAAGGAGATATGAGGACAGAAACACAGAAACAGGAGAGAGAGAAACTAAGAGAAAGAGAGACTAACAAACAGTCTGACAGGAAGATGCTACATCAATCACTGGCTTTGAAGATGGAAGACCGGTGCGTGAGGCGAGTGGGTAACCTCTATAAACTAGAAAAGGCAAGGCAACAAATTCTCCCCTAGAGCCTCTAGAAGTAATGTACCGCTGCCAACCATTTTTAGATTTTGACCTCGAACTGTGTGACATAAATTTGTACTGATTAAAGATACTATGTTTATAGAAATTTATAACAACAGCAATAGGAAACTAACATAATCTTATTAAACTAGAAACAGAAATGAGACCTGATGTGGCAAAAATTTTTGAACTTTTATGTCATAGAAATTTCTAAAAATTCTTTATTTAGATGATAAAGGCAAGTGGCAATAATTAATGGAACTTTTAACATGTATGAAATGCAAAAGATAATACACAGATTATCAATAGAGCTTATTTAAGATAAAGAACATATAATATAGCCTGGCAGTATTTATGCAAAAGGATGTAAATGGGATAATTAACAATAGGAAAAACATACAAAGAAATTACATATCTTCAAGAGCAATCAAAGAAATTATTAAAATACTACTATTTTTGTAAGAAATTGTGCCTAGGTGCTTGTATGTCTTCAGCATTTGCTTTAATGGCAATCAGATTATAAATATTATATTTTTATGCCTATGCTTAGTTCATTTAGAAAAGGGTTAAATTATTTAAAAATTGTTTGGTGCATGGTAGCTATTTAGTAAATCTATTTATTGAATAAATAAGCAAAAAAGTAAAAAAAAAAAAAAAAAGACCTGCCTTTTTTTTTTTCCTCAGGATCAAGCTACAGAAGTTTGAATACTTCATTCAGTAAGTACTTATGGTTGGCTTATTTTCAATATATTAAAAATAGAATACCAGAAGTTTTAATTATTGCACTATTAAAGTCATTTATATAGTCTGCACAATGAGATTTTATTATTTGGTTACTTTTCATTCTGCATATTTCAGTGGCCATCTTTAAGACCAAAAAGTATTTCAAGTTTTGAATAAGACAATGTAATCATTTCATTCTTATAGTAAAATCATACAAGCTTGAGACTAAATTACTGGGAGAAAAAGTATGAGATAATGCATTTTATTTTAAAATAATTTTTAAATAAGTAAGTACATTTCTTGAAAAAAAGTGATCAGAACAGATATGTAGAGAACAAAAATCCTTCTCTCATTTTTAAATTACTGTTTGACCTTAAGCAAGTCATAAAATTCTGGATTTTGTAGCTCTTATCTATAAGATAATAAAATTTATTATAAATCAAATAGAGAAAATACATCTTATCTTGGGGTGAGTGGAATTCATAATATGTATAATAGCAAAGAGAGACTCCATAAAATAAAATTATGGGAATGTTAGAGATAAAAATCAAGATATTTCAAACTCTGATATTTTTAGTGTGATCTTTTGCTTAAAACTTATTCTGCTTTATCATTCTAGTGGGGCATATTAAATTTAGCTCTCCCACCCTCAGCTTTATCTAATTTCAATATGTCTTTATGTTTCATTGCTTTCAAAAGCCCTTGTGCATCTCTGTAGTCACTTTTAATCACTAAACATACATATTGAAAAAAACTGTTTTTTAAAAAAAAACATATTATCTTATAAAATGTAATTTCTATCTATATCTATCTACTACAAATATTATTTGAAATAAATTCATAAAACTGGTTTTCAGAGAGATCTACACTCCCATGTTCACTGCAACATTGTTCATAATAGCCAAGATATGGAAACAACCCAAATATCCAAAGACAGTTCAATGGATAAAGAAAATGTGATATATGTACAGTGATATATTATTCAGCCTGAAAAAAGGGAATTCTGTCATTTTCAACAATGTAGATGAGCTCATTTGTCATGGATGACCTTGTGCTAAGTGAAATAAGACACACATATGGCAAATAGCTCATAAATCCACTTATAAGAAGCATTAAAATAATCAAACTCATTGAAGCAAAGAAAGAATGATTGTAAGGGGAAAAAAAAAAAAGAAAGAATGCTTGTTACCAGGGATTTATAGAGGGGGAAATGTGGAGTTGCTGCTCCAAGGGTATAAAGTTTCAGTAATACAAGATGAATAACTTCTAGATATCTGCTGTGAACATCATGCCTATAGTCAGCAACACTGTACGTACACTTAAATATTTTTTAAGAAGGTAGATCTCATGTTAACTGTTCTAACCACAAAAACAAAACAAAACAGAAAAACAAAGAAACACAAAGAAACTTATGAATGTGATAAATATGTCTATTAACATGATTATTGGTGATGGTTTCCTGGGTGTATGGGTATGTCCAAACTCATCTAATTGTATGCATTAAATATGTGCAATATTTTGTGTATCAACTATTACCTCTGTAAAGCTGTTGGGGGGAAAATGGATTAAAAAAAATAAAAAGCCATGCCAGTGATACTACCATTAGTAAAATATGAACTAAGTTTGTTTGTTTTTTTTCATGTGGTAATGAATTCTAATGGGGATTTCTTTTCTAACACTTCCAGTTTTGATTTTACTGAAATCATATAAAACCTTCTGGCTGTTCCAAAATTGACATAAATATACAGTTTTAGTAAATATGAAATCTATAATTAATGTCAACACCAGAAATAGCAACTAAATTAAAATTAATTTTCAACCATATGTATATGAATCAAAAAAAGAAAAGCATGATCTAACAATGAGTTAAATTTACCTACTATAGCACTGGAAAATATATAGCAGAGTTACATGAGATGATTTGTAGAATAAATTGAGCTGATGTGATTATAGAAAGAATAGGAAAGTTGCTAAAAATATTGGAACATATAATAAATATTAAGATTTTGAATTTTCAAAGGGCCATGATTCAATAAAAGACATTTAACTTCAATTACTTCTTCCTGGTTAATGGTCAAAATCAATGAGAAAAAGAGGTATGGTTATCAAAATTAGAAAATTTGAACAAAATTCCCTTTTTATTGTTTTGGTGAAGAATTTATGCAGCAAATATATGGAATTGTTGACAAAATTTAAACTATAGTCATGACATTTATGTACATTCCAGAACAATTTAATAAGAAAAAGATGTTCAATTATTCATAGGGCTATATTCCATTTAGATAACTTTTCTCTTTTACACTATTAATGTGATAAATTGAGATAATGTTGAGATAATCTTTTAACTTTAGAAATATCCTGAATTCCTGAAGTAATTCTTATTGTGTCATGATGAGTTATTCGTTTAAAATAATGCAGGCATCAATTTGCTTCTATTTAATTTAGGATTTATATCTATTATAATGCAGGAAATAAGTCTGTCATTGTACTGCATATTTTACTACTTACACTTTTATCAAATTATCACTATGTTATTTATTAACATAGAATATGACATTTTATTAAAATATTTTAAAGTATCACCTGCATGTATATTATTCACACACTCAGAATTAAAATAATGCATTTGTATAGTTCATTTTGGTTCTTCCGTAGCCACACCAGAATTTAAATATCTTTATTTTTCTTTATAAAAGATAGATTTTTGTATTTTAAAACATTACTATTTATCACCTTACATTGTTGTTCAGTGATCTAATTCATTAAATTTTATTCTTTACTAATTGCTTTTTTTGGTATATTTTGTTTATTTATTTATTTATTCATTCTTTTAATGTTTTGAGTTGAATATAAACATTTAACGCTAATACATTTTTCCTTGACTATAGAATCATTTAATTCCTGAGTAATTGAGAAAAACTTAGAAAGATCCAAAGACTTAATGCTTTTCATTTTGTCCAGTTTTTAAAAAAAATTACTATGTGTTCATAGATTTATGGCAGTTTTGTCCAAAAATCCTTCATATATCTTTTTTCATTACATTTTATCAAGATTTCCATAAGACTAAAATGCAAAATTTTCTTTATATATCTTTTCTTATATATTTTAGAAAGGCTAATTTTATGTTAATTGTTCTAAAGCTTAGTATAAATCTTAAATCATGTTTAATTAGATGATTAAAATTTTATATATTTTAAATTCTAGGTATTTATTAGTTTGAGATGAATTTAGGAGGAAAAATATAAAACATGGATTTGTTCAGACACCTTGAACTAGTATTTTCATAATTACTGGTCTGTTGAATATCTTCATAAATAGTGGATATAAGTTAGATGCAAATATCACTGTAGCTGTTGGAATTCATATGACACATGTGTGACCAGTAAGTAGTAAGCAGTTTTCTCATAAGCTTTTCTTAAATGGAGTGGGCTTGTCTGGCAGTCGCCCCTTTGTCTTTTGCCCTTCCACTTCCCCAATTTTTTTGCAATATTGTAAGGATGGCAGATGATACATATTACACACATATGTATCTCTGTATATTTCTATATATTATATAAACAGTTATACATATGAATATACATATACATGTATATGGTTTGCATGGGAATCACAGATTTATGATTAATATAAATACATATTTATGGTGTTAAGTACTAATAACTATCTGTATTTATAATATTGAATATATAAAAATTTATACTTCTACTGTTTATTAATGAGTATTAATAAGTAAATATTGATAAATATTTATGATACATTTAAATAAATGTAAAATAATAAGGCCATTAAAAGAATAAACTAGGAGAAAACATAGAGGGTGATTTATCTTTTCATTTAGAGGTGGGTGGATTAAAACTTTGTATACCTGAAAGCTGCGAAATAAACATAATGTGAGAATATGTTAAAAAGGTCATCCAAGTGGTTCAGTTGGTTAAGCATCTGCCTTCTGCTCAGATCATGATCTCAGGGTCGGGGTCCCCTGGTCAGTGGGGAGTCTGCTCTTCCCTCTCTTTTTGCCTCTGTCCCCCATCCCTCTCTCCCTCTCTCTCTTTCACTCTCTGTCTCAAGTAAATAAACAAAATCATACATACATATATTTATATATATATATATAGTGTGTGTGTATGAGAATATATATGTGTATGTGTGTATACCTGCATACATATATACATATATATACACAAATACATGTATGTGTGTTTGCAAAATTATAAAATCTTTAATATCAAAATATCTTAGAAAATAAAAAAAGGAAAAAATAACTGAAATACATTTTACATAAACCTTCAAGGATTACTTTTATTAAAACATCTTCAATAAACCTGGTGACACAAATTAAATTCAAATTTAAGAATGGTAATTGCAGCCTTAGTGAATAGTCTCATCCTGAGAAAAGGACAAATCTAGCAGACCTGAAAAAAAATATAAGACAATATGGGAGTGGTGTTTTCAAACACATCGTATTCTTGCCTGACTCAGACACCCTAACACCATATGTTTTCATAAAAGAGCTAAGTGAACTGTACCAATAAAGAATACTAACAATTGTGGTCTCTGTAAAATGGCTCTGGGCTTTTACTAACTAAACATAATATTACTGGATAAAGTTCCCTTCTTTGTACCTTTGGAACCACAGTGACATTAATGGATAGTAGGACAGAGATCAAAACTCTCAGGAGTAGTCATCATTAAGGCACATCTCTGTTCAGATATCCAGCCTTCTGCCAACTTACACAAGAAAATGTTAAGAATGAAGAAGGAAAAGCCCATGTTGGAAGTTGGATAAAAGAGTCATCAGGGAAAAAGGAAAAAAAAGAAAAACAACAACAAAAAACAAAACAAAACCCTTGACTAAAATATAGTACGATTGCCTCATTAATTTCTCACCTGAAATTAGTGGTCACACATATTGTACAAGAAATCATGGCTTTGTGTTTAATTACAATTTAATTCTTGTTTGATAGATTTAAAAACATAAGCAAGAAAAGCATAAATCAGCAAATAGAACCACATCAAAGAAAAAAAAAAAAACACCTTCAGTAAAACAAAAGAAGCAAGCCAAAAAATTAAAAAGGCAACCAATGGAATGGGAGAAAATATTTGCAAATCATTTATCAAGTAAAGGTTAATATCCAAAATATGTGGAGAACTCATACAACTAAAAAACAAAAATAAGAAAGGAAGGAAGGCAGGAGAAAAGAAGGACAGAGGAACCTGATTTAAAAATGGGCAGAGAAACTGAGTACACTACACACACACACACAGTCTCACACACACACACACACACACACACGGGAGAGCCTCTAGCTGGGCTGTGGTTTATACAGCTATACAATTACCTCACTCAAGAATTTAAGCAACGATTGCATCACTTTCTTCTGTGTGCAGATCAGTACCATTGCACTAAAGCAACAAGTCAGTTTAGGTCTAGTCAATTAAAATAATCACATAGATTTATAAAATGGGTGGGGATGAGTAATCAATTCATAATGATGGATATACTGTTTAGAAAACATAAATGGAACCAGAAAATAAGTCAATAATGATGCAATGAAATTTATTATTTTAAAGGATGGCTTTTTCAAAGACTTAGTACTGTTTTGCCTTTCTTGGCAAAGAAAGATCCAAGATCTTCCAAGATCCACATAAAAATTACTATCTGAATCTTTTGTGGAAAGTGCAGAAGAGAAAAACAGTTCTTCAGCGCTTTCTTTGAAAAGGGACATGACTTGCTTTCAAGAAAGACTAGAAGTGGGGCGCCTTGGTGGCTCAGTCATTAAGCATCTGCCTTCTGCTCAGGTCCTGATCCCAGGGTTCTGGGATTCAACCCAGCATCCAGCTCCCTGCTCAGTGGGAGGCCTGCTTCTCCCTCCCCCACTCCGCCTGTTTGTGTTCTGTCTCTTGCTGTGTCTCTATGTCAAATAAATAAATCAGAAAGCAAGAAAGCAAGAAGAAAGAAAGAAAGAAAGAAAGAAAGAAAGAAAGAAAGAAAGAAAGAAAGAAAGAAAGAAAGAGAAAGAAGAAAGAAAGAGAGAGAGAGAAAGAAAGAAAGAAAGAGGAAGACTTGGAGGGTCACCTGGGTGGCTCAGTGGGTTAAATGTCTCCCTTCTGCTGAGGTTGTTTTCCCAGGGTCCTGGGATCTCGGGGCTCCCTGCTCAGCTGGGAGTCTTCTTCTCCTTCTCCCTCTACTCCTCCCCTCAGTTCATGCTTTCTCTCTCTAGCTCAACTCTCTTTCTGTCTCAAATAAATAAATAGAATTCAGAGGCCTGAGAAACTGCAAGCTGAAGAGTCAGGAGTTATTAATAACTGAAAACACAGAAACATGAAGGGGCAGGGGGACTCTATGGGGTGGGAGAGGGGGTTATTGGTGGAAGCACTGTGTTAGGGTCTTTGTCACCCTCTCTGAAATGACATGTCATGTAATGTAAACATGGAAACACACTTTGATTTTGAGGCTTTGTTATCTAATTTTTATAGTGAGGCTAGAAATCAATTGTCTTCATAAAGGAAGACCATAGTCCCTTAAGCTTCAGCTGTAGGAGCTATAGATTTATGAGGCACTCCTGATAGGAAGATGACATTCTCCAGAATGCTGTGAGGAAGAAAATACTCTGGTTCTGCTGATAGCTGATTGGGTGGTCTTTGAGATAGTCATATTTCTGTGCCTCATTTTCCTTATTTTTCAAAGGGAAAGGATATACTAGATCAATGGTTTTCAAAATCTTCTTTTTCTAGCAAAAGTTTATTTTTAACAAAATCATACATTTTAACTTCCAGTACTTAGACTACTTAAGTAAAGCTGGTCTGGTAGAACAGGGGGTTAAAAACTGGAAGCCCTAGGACTCAACCTGCCATATAAAGCTATAAAATCCTGAGAAATTACTCCAATCAGACAGTATATAATTCCATCATTACCAAGGCTGATTGGAATTCAGTTTTATTTTCATGATTCAAAATCAGATAACCCTTTATTTGGGATTTATTCACAAGGAAAAGCATGTTGCCTGTTCCATCATTACAAGAAAATGACCTGCTTTGTCCCTGAAGACTTTTATCTCCCACCTAGGGAGTGCCTTTGGGCATTCTGAGACCTCTTCAGGTACAACTCTTTTCTTTCTCAGAAAGAGTGGTGACTTGCCCTCCTAGATAAACTTTTCCTGAAGGAATTTCTGAGCATTCACTCTGCCCAGTAGGTCAAGGTTCAAACAAAAAAGTCCCCAGAGGCAGATGCTAGCAATTCAACGAACAATTAGTTGCTCTGGCCTTGAGGTCAAGTGCTTTTGAAGATTTCAGGTTATTTGTAAGGGAAAATGTTTCTCACTATGGCTATGGTTATCACTCCTATGGCTGTCATTATCAACCTAAATCCTAATCTCACTCTTTAATGAATGATGTAACAACCCTTGGCAAATCTTCTTCCTCTCCCTGGAAACTTTGCATTCCTATATCTCAAGAAGATTGGTTCCCTGTAGTCTACAAACAGGAGGCTCAGAAATTAAATATTTGGTTGTAATTTTTCAAAAACAGTCCAATGCTCATCATTAATTATAATCATTGAAAACTGATTATATTATTATTAACTAGAAACATTAATTTAGAGATTAAGCAAATACTTAAAGAGATATGGGAGATACAAACTTAAAAGAAAAATATGCCTTGTATGAATAAACATTAAATCTAAGGTGTAAAATCAGACCCTTCCTTTGAAAGAGAATTTTAGTGAATATAATATATAGATTTTTCTGTAGAAAATAGAGAAATTTTGATTTATGTGCATACTTGTGCAATAAAGTATAAGTTTGTTCTTTATTTATCTATTTATTTACTAGTTGAGTATTTGATGAGTCAGTCATTACAAGAAAAGAAAAGATATTATCAGTACTAAAACAGACTTTGACTTCAGTGAATTTTCTTAGAGAAAGTTCAGATTAAGCAGAAGATAAAATGCTACCAGTAAGTTAATGCAGTTATACTTGAGTTTTATCTCTTTGATAACGTCTGCTTAAGCAATATAAAGTCATTTGATTCATGAATGAGCTCATTTTTTAATATCTTCTGAAGCTTCAATCTATATATATTTTTTGAAACTTTAATATGTCAGGAGAATAAGTAAAATACTTAGATGATCTAGATTTAACAACAAAGGACCTCTGTAGCATCAAACAGCTATATATAATAATTATATTTCATTTAAATAACTTGCTCTTTGATGAAAAAGTATAAGGGATTGTTTTAAGTAAAAACAAATGAATTTTTAAAAAAACAAACTTTTTAGTAGATAATGGTACTTTATACATAGATTCATTCAAGAAGAAAATAACATTTTAATTATCCTTGTTATAATCATTTAATTTATGAAATAATTTAATTTTTAGAGTTTTTACAGTTTTCCATTCAACTTCACTTTCACCTTTTTATGTCTGGATATTCCTATATAAATCCAAGCTTGATTAGATTGAGAAAGGTACAAATAAAATTATCCAAATATCATGTCCTTGGTTGTTGATTGAATTAAGCAATCCCTATAAATTCAATTCAAAATATTATGTAAACTGACATGAATTTTGGAGTTTGACCATTAAATGAAAAGACAAAATATTTGTTTTTGTTTTTGAATGTTGCTTTAATTTGAGGTTAACAATATTCTACTTATAATGATCCATCTTTGTCTGGACTCAAAATGTAAGAAGTGCTTGAGGATTTATCACTGAAGAATGTTTTTTCTCCTCTTGCTTGAACTCAGAAAGCATTGTAAGTCAACTAGTAACTAAGATTCAAGGTGTATATACTGAATATATTTGCATTTATAAAGTGTCCTAAATGTGAGTACATGTCCTATTAGCATAACTCTATCAGATACTTTTTTCTTAAGTATCAAACAAAGTGGTGGTTAAACCAGTCTGAACCTTACTCATCCAATTTTGGAAAAAAAAGAAATCAGATGAACGGAGATTAAAAACAAGCACAGTTTTGGATATGCTTGCAGAAGGTGTATCTCCTGTGACAGCCAAATAGAAGAGTAGTTAGTATATAAAGGAACAACTCAAAATGTGGTCCACAGAATTTTCTCTGTGAATGTTTTTCTCCAACTCTTTGTTCTCACTCCTGGTGAGGTAAGTAGAAATTCTAGAGTGATGTACTCACTTGCTAGATAACCATCTAACCATATAAAATTAGCAGTTTTGTTGCTGCAAGGAGTGTGGGGAAATGGATTTGTGGACATAGGTAGCAGACATTGCTATACATCACCAGTATGGGAATTCAGGGTATTTTCCTTAGCTGGGTGGATGTCTAAGAGTAAAAGGTTACATTTACAAGATAGAACCCTGCACAGCACAGTGAAGTAAATATGCATGGGAATCAATCACTTTATATTTGTGAGGATTTTTCTAATATAACAACTTCCTTAACAAGTTTCTCATAAAGATTTTTTAAGTGCTTAGAAACATAATTTTTAAAGAACTGAGCTGATCCATTATTTTAATATTTTAAGTGTCATTTATATTGAAATTTGCCTGGTGATATTAATGTCATTCTGTAAATCATAAATTGCCTGCGTAACTATTACCTGATGGCTAAAGACAGCCATGTGTACTACTGTAGGTGATAAAGTTGGAATTACTGACAATCTTATGAGGACTATGAATGTCTTGAGCAATATTGAGAATCACAAAAAATATTCAATCCAAGATGCACTTATGTCATTATTGATAAGCTATTTGAATGA
>ML108112.1:97096-225212 GCA_003697995.1 Taxidea taxus jeffersonii | reverse complement strand
CCAGGGGTACAGGTCTGTGAATTGCCAGGTTTACACACTTCACAGCACTCACTATAGCACATACCCTCCCCAATGTCCATAACCCAACCACCCTCTCCCTATCCACTTCCCCCTGGCCCCCTCAGTTTGTTTTGTGACATTAAGAGTCTCTTATGGTTTGTCTCCCTCCGGATCCCATCTTGTTTCATTTATTCTTTTCCTACCCCACAAGCCCCTCCCCCTCCCACCCCCTGCATCTCCACTTCCTCATATCAGGGAGATCATATGATAGTTGTCTTTCTCCGACTGACTTATTTCGCTAAGCATAATACCCTCTAGTAAGGAATGTGTATTTTTATTAAGAGCACTAGGTAATTCTGACACAGGTAGGCCAAGAAACACCATTGCAGAGACTCCTCTACACCACATGGAGTTTCTAAGGGAAGCACACACAGCCCATCCGCAAAGCAACCAAAGGAAAGCCTAATACTCCCACCCCACCGCAACAAGGACCGCAGCATTATGCACGGTCAGTAAAGCAATTTTTGAACATCTGCAGCATGGGACCAGTAAACACAATGGAGTCTCCATTCCTAATGAATTTTTTAAGAGAGCACAGGCAGGATAAAATCAGCAAGGAGAAACAGTGACTTTTTGGATAAGTGCCATGTGCCATATGTTTTAGTGGCTCTATCTTTTAAGGAATGAAATGAATGGCCAGGCTGCAGGAGCTGCAAACACGGCACAGAAAACCAACTGCAGGAATTTATTTGGATCCAAAGTTTTCTTCAATTTACTGTTCAGGAAGGGAACCACAGGATTCTTGGTGATATATCTATTCATATTCAAATGACACTGAAAGTATGCTGTTTTCTGATAACCTCTCTATCCCAGCTAGTCAAGTTCTACAATGGCTGAAATTCACTGACAAAAGTATATCTGGGAGGTACTAACAGCTTTTAGTAACAAAGACTCTGGCATGAGATGAAATGTTCCCTATGTAGTGAAGTCAGGATTATAATCAGCTGCACATACCAGAAAATCCTTCTACTCTGGTTTTATTTTTTTTTTTTAAGATTTTATTTATTTGAGATACAGAGAGAGCACAGGAAAGAGTACAGAAGGGTGGGAGGAGGCAGGGAGAAGCAGGCTGCCCACTGGGCAGGGAGCCCACCCAGAGCTCCATCCCAGGGTCCTGGGATCATGACCTGAGCCAAAGGCAGACACTTAACTGACTGAGCCACCCATGTGCCCCTCTACAGTAGTTTTAATAAAAAATGAATTATCTTTTTCAGCAAAGGGAAGGGTAAAGGTGGACAGTCCAAGGCAGCTGTGCAATGACCTCACTGCCCCTGGGTTCTTTCATTCTTTCTCCTCAGTCACCCATATACAGATTTCATCTACTTTTTAACTGTCACAAATGGTAGAAAGTCCAAGCACTAGGTTCACTTCCCTGACGAAGAGAAGAAGGACTCGACTCAGGGAAACAAAAATATAACCTAGCAAACATCCTCTTAGACTGTATAGCAATGAGTCTACAAAGGCAAATCTCTTAGCTGGGCACACTGCCACCCTAAAGAAAACCAGGCACTTGTAGTAAGAAAAGAGGCAAACTGCAGTGTATATCACCCAAAAATTCCTTATAAGAAAAGGCATCACAGCATTTTAGTCTAATGAGATTTTGGTTTAGAGAGCTTACAATGAGGTCTAACATATCAACATATCCTACTCATCAAAGATCTTTCTCTTATCTCCTAGAGCCTTAACACTAGATAAGTATAGCGTTCTTATCTAGAGGCCACATATGAAACCTTACCTAATTTATCAAAAGCTAAATGATTCTTATCTAATAGTATTCTTTATTACTTGGTTATATTTCCAAATATTAAAAAAAATCCACAATAACAACATAAAGACTATTTTAAGAAAAGAAAGGCTAGTACTAAGTTAGGTATTTACAGGTAGTAACTCACAGTTCTGTACTAAGTGACTGGAATATAAGAAATATAGTACCATGGTGGTAGAAGTTAGATGTATAGTATTTATCTGAGAGGTGAATCTAAAGGATCTCAAAGAAACACAGTGATCTCCAGTTCTGCCTTCCTGAGCTTGAGGAGGCCTATGACACCTCCTATTGATCCTTAGTCCAGATTCATAATCTATTGGCCTTTCACCACACAGATATGACATAGTTTATGTTTTTTTAAGAGATAGCCGTTAGAGGTAATACTATTCCTTAAGCATAAGGTGTATACACCAGATCACTCACTTCAACCTTTAATTTCCCAATTTTATATATATATAAGTATAACTAAATATAAAATTATACATACATACATATGTGTGTGTATATATATATATATCTCACTCTGGGGATAGTCTATATATATTACAATTTCCCAATTATATATATATAAATATAACTAAACATAAAATTATACATATATACATATGTGTGTGTGTGTGTGTGTGTGTATATATATATATATCTCACTGGGGATAGTCTATATATATTACATTAGCCATGCACTGTGTTTAACAAATATTTTTATTTATTGAATACTTTATCACATCACTTGATGACATAGCTCTAGCACAATAATAATACATAACCAAAAAGAAAGATATCATACTCAGAATCCTAGAATGCTAACATGACTAAGTGTGCAAACCTAAGAGAAATAAACGTGGAAACTAGCAACGATAGATGAACAGGAGAGAACAATTTGGCTAGCATCAAACAGACAAGAATAAAAATTTGTACTTTCTTCTGGTTCTTCTATTAAGTAACTAATGCCCATTAGGCAGGTATTCACCTTTTGAGTCTGTTCTGAAAACAGGAGCTTCTTTTCACTTCCATTCCTTTCTTTCATGACACCACTCTCCTATTTAGAGTAGATACACCTGGCAGGGGAATGTCTCTCTTTGCTCTTAGTTAAACTTCCTTTATCTAGCCATCTGACAAATCACATGAGGCTTCAACAAAGCCACTCATGACAACTCACTGTCCAACAGCCTCATATGGGTATAACCTCTCAATGCCTAGACAAATATTAGGAATGTGAGTCTTCTCCTACATATAACATCACACAATTATAACTGATCTCTCCCCAAAATTTTTTTTCTTCCATCCTCTAATAAAACATCTCCATGCTCTGCTGACATTCATGTTTTTAAGTCTATTTTCCTCACATGACTGTGATCTCTTCAAGGAATAGTGTATCTTATTCATTTTTGTATCCTCAGAGCCTATGAAAATCACCAAGTGAATGAAATGTACATTGAATTTCCCAATTAGAGAAAAAGAAACTCTGTATAAACCAAACTGTATTAAAAAAACATATAGGAGGGGCGCCTGGGTAGCTCAGTGGGTTGGGCCTCTGCCTTTGGCTCAGGTCATGATCTCGGGGTCCTGGGATCGAGCCCTGCGTCGGGCTCTCTGCTCGGCAGGGAGCCTGCTTCTCCCTCTCTCTCTGCCTGCCTTTCTGCCTACTTGTGATCTCTCTCTCTGTGTGTCAAATAAATAAATAAAATCTTAAAAAAAAAACATACAGGAAAGACTTCTAGTTAATGTCTTATTACTTAGACTTCTACAAAAACTTTTTTTAATGGTAATGAATACTAATTTCTATGTATTTATTAAATACTTTATTACAACGATGGATAAAACAACATTAATATGAACTTACAAAAAATTTATTTTGTATTTTTTCTCAAATTTTCTATTGCTTTCACTTACAGATTATCTCATTCCATTCTCAAGAAAGTTCTGTAGCAACTCATCCCAATTTACGATGAGGATGACTATCACTTAGTGATTTGAAATAAATTATCTAAGTGTATACAACCTGTGTAATAGCACAGATCCAGAACATCTGATTTCAAATACAGGGCCTTTTCACTGTGCTGTAAGGCACATCTCTACATGGTTCTCCTGAGCTATTTCTTCTGACCAGTATAGGTCTCTAGGCAAGTCACATGATTTCTCTGGCTTCCCTCAGCTTACCAGTTTGTAAAATGAAGGCAGTAACTCCTTGTAGAGTAACATGAGATACAATGGAGAACATATGTGAACAAGCTTTGTAAGTTATTCTCAGCATATTTATTTTGATATATAAATAAGAATAATCCTTATATATAAAAACCTAGTTAAATATATTGATCCACACAAAGTAATGACTTCTACTTTTCCCAAAATTCATATATTCAAACTAATTATTTTGTTGAAATGCCTTCTCCACAAATTTTTAGAAACTAAAAAAAGTATCACTGTGTTTTCTTCATTATAATCTTCAAATTAAACTCTCCCTAAAGTTAAATCCTATTCAACAAAAAGAAAAATGTTTTCAGCTGTCACTAACTCCATAGATCAACAAGAAACCAAACATTTTAGTACAATCCAGAAGCAGTTTCCTGGTTTTTTTCTTTCCTCTGTAAAATTACATGCCACACGTAATGGAGTTTGAACCTGAAAGACAGAAATGCTGAACTGGCTAGACCATAATCTCAGATTGGTAACACACCTTACTACCCGTGTGCTAGTAAAACCATACTTCGCACAGAATGTACCTTGTTTTGGGCGACATGCAGGAAATATATCTAAAGTTTCAAGTTGGTCCCTCTTGGGGTCACTGATTAGATTTCAAAACAGGGGGTGAGTACAGGGAATAAGGCACAGAGGCATTAATATTAAAGCACTGTTCCTTAATGTGTAGGGTTCAAGATGATTTTAGATGTACATGGATGAAGTATTTTAATAGTAACATTCATCTTAACAGGTATTTTAAAACATAATGAAATCAAAATGATGATTCCATAAATGTGAATAACTAGAATGAGAATAAAGCATGAATTTTAGTTTTAAAACAGGGCATGAGTCATGAAAACAGTAGTAACAAATTAAGAATATGACAAAAATCATGAACATAGTACACAAAAGACAAATCTGAAAACCACTTATGACCCAGTACTATTTTCTACAATAAAATTATCCCTCAAAAAAATGTTTATATGACACAAATGGCCACTTACTTCAACAAAAAAATTGTAAAAAAAAAAAAAAACAACTATCATAGAAGTTATAGATTAAAATAGATTTAAGAAGTTTCTAAACCAATCCTAAACCTAAAATATGTATCTTACCTGGGTCCTGATTCAAAAGATCATTAAAAATAATTATTCTCATGACATAAATATATACTTATGTAGAACAATCAGGGAAATGAGAATTTTGAAGAGCTGACATTGTGAAATTATCTTTACTTTTCAAGGGTGATAAAGATACTGTAATTATGTTATTTTTTTAAAGATTTTATTTATTTATTTGACAGAGAGAGAGAGAAACAGAGAGAGCATGCGTGAGCCATGAGCACACAAGCAGGGGGAGGAGCAGATGGACAGGGAGAAGCGGGCTCCTCACTGAGCAGGAAGCCCAACACAAAACTCAATCCCAGGACCCCAGGATCACAACCTGAGCTGAAGGCAGATGCTTAATTGACTGAGCCACCCAGGCACCCCTGTAATTATGGTTTGTTTTTTTTAAAAAGATTTTATTTATTTATCTGACACAGAGAGAGATCATAAGTAGGCAGAGAGGCAGGCAGAGAGAAGGGGTGGGGAAGCAGGCTCCCCGCTGAGCAGAGAACCTGATGCAGGACTGGATCCCAGGACCCTGAGATCATGACCTGAGCTAAAGGCAGAGGCTTAACCCTCTGAGCCACCCAGGCGTCCCGGTAATTATGTTTTTAAAGAGAATTTTTACTGGAGTGCCTGGCTTGGCGGAACATGTGACTCTTGATCTCGGGCTTGTGAGTCTGAGCCCCAAGTTGGGTATACAATTACTTTAAAAAAAAATTTTTTTTTGGTTCTTTAAAAAATAAATTCTCACTTTTGGAGATATATTCTAGAATATTTGAATGAAATAATACGATAGCTACAATTTGCTTCAAAAGAATTCAGAAGTGAAGGCAGAAGTCAATGAAAGTATAGATAAAATTAAAATGACTACATGGTTGAACCTTAGTGATCAATACATTGGGCTCATTATCTTATTCTACATCTATAATGTTGAAAACTTCCACATTAAAAAGTTTAAATTTGTGTAAGTGTTTTAAATTATTACCAGCTACACTAAAATTTAAAACTGTAACCAGGAAGGAACTGAAAACAAGTCTCGTACTCCAAAACTAAAAGTGAAGGGCCTAGTTCTTCAGAATCTTTTCTGATAAATAATGCATTTTAAATACATCTTTCCTCAACCACCCTCCTTCACAACCCAATTTTAAAAAAAATGGTAAGTTACTATTCTGTTCCTACACAAATATGTTATAATAACATACACTTCATAAGCAAATAAGAAAGTGATGCTCTCTCTCCTCATTTTCAGAATTCTAACATCTTCATCACAAGTTGATAAGCTCATCAAGAAAAAAGGTAAAGAGTAAGTAATGAGCCTTTCCTTTCTTTTGACATTCTTTTACTTCCTTACTAAATTTGGACAATGTTCTATACCACAATTAGCAGATTAATATAATTACAATTGATTTTAAAAGGCCAAGTTCAAAACACATTAGATACTCATTACTCAATACATTCTACTGTTCCCCCACAATTAAACTAAAAAATAAAATGACATAAAATAAAAAATCATGACAGTCATTTGTGGACCTGCATATAAAAAAGCAAATAATAGGGGTGCATGCATCAATATTAAACTTGCAGCTGTTGGTTAATATCAGTCTTAAAATTAATCTAAATCACAACATGTCATCCAAGACTTTTTAATTAAAAAAAAAAAAAAAGATGTGGTGTGCTTGGCTGGCTCAGTCCATAGAGCATGTGATACTTGATATCAGGGGTTACTCAAGACCCACATTCAGTGTACAGATTACTTAAAAATAAAATCTTAAATAAATTAAAGGAGGTGAAATGTCTTTGGATAGTTACTTCAAACATGTTTAAAAATAGAAGTACATTTTAGTCAATAAATTAAGGAATTAGCAAGGACAATAATTCAAACAAAATTTAGAATATTTCTATAGGTCAATATCCACAAAATTTAAAGAAATCTAGCATAGACAAGGCAATTTAAAGAGAAAAGATCAACATTCTCAAAGCACAGATAATCTTTAAAGAGGAATAAACTACCAGGGCACCTGGGTGGCTCAGTGGGTTAAGCATTCAATTCTTGGTTTTGGCTCAGGTCAAGATCTCATCTGGCTCTGTGTTCAGCGGGGCATCAGCTTACGATTCTCTCCCTTTCTCTCAGTTCCTCTCTCTGGAAACCCCCCCCCAAACACTCTTTCTCTCATAAACAAATCTTTTTTTAAAAAGGAATAAACTACTTTGACATTAAAATAATATATCTCTCCATACCAAAAATAATTCCAGATAGATTACAGAGTTTAAAAATGTTGAAAACCTAGAAAAAAGCAAATGATAGAATAGTTATTAAGTATCTCAAAGGAACTAACTCTCCAATCTTTGAAGAAACACACACACACACACATTTAAAAATATGAACAAAGGAAATGATAAACTTCTGTATGTCAAAACAAAAATGGAGAAACTGGCAGAAATATATGCAGCAAATGTAGTTATAGTTTAATGCCACTAAATATAAAGGGTTCCTGAAAAACAAAACCATAAATATTATAATTTTTTCCATCTTATATAATGATCCTGAGCCATAGGAGAAGGAGTGTCTTAGATTATGAAAGCACTGATATTAGCAGTTTCCAAGGGAAAAATTTTTGTATTGTTTATGCTGGTCATTTGTCTATTTGTTCTCAGAACAATACCCTGCCCTTCTTTGCCCCTCTTTCTATTGCAACAAACTACATTTCCCAGGCTCCCTTGCTCTGGCTTCTGGATGGGTCCCACCAATAAGAGAGGCAACATCAGAGGCCTGGGGGTTAGGAGACAAGCCTTGATATTTCTCTCCTCTCTACACCTTCTCTCTGTGGTTCTACCTCTGATTAGTCAGCCCATGGCTTCATGGTCCCAGCTCTGGATCATGCCCTCTCTTGCATCTTTAGCTCCTGCCACACAACCACCCATACCGCAGCCCTGTTAACACTACATCTTTGCATTGTTTCTCTTGGTCCTTAAAGATTACAATCTCCTGCTGTCGCTCATTTCTAAACTACTCTGTCATACTCTGCTGGACTTCTCTTCTCAACTAAAACCTGTTCACAAATTCCTTGTATTAAAATTTCCTATTTAAAACATTCTAGGTGTCTTCCTTACTGGGCCTGGTTCATTTGGTTCCTCAAATCAAGGAGTTAATGGGAGATTTCAATAGAAGAGGCTGGTAATTCAAAGCAATGTTTATTGAACCTTACATCTGGCTGGGGGAGGGGAGAGGGCATCAAAACAGAAAATTTGGCATAAGAATTAACCATGATCCAGAATCACTTAACATTTGTCTAAAAAGTCATAATTGTAATAAAACAGTGTTTCAAAAAGTCTTAAAGACAAATAAATAAGAAGTTTTTAAAGAAATGAATAAAAACACGGCTGCCACTTTAGTAACCTACTATTAAACGAGTTTTAGCTTTATCTTCCTCCCAAACTGTTAACTTTTTCCTTTCTTCTCCTTCCTCCTAGCGGCATTTTCTCCAGAAACAAGAAAAATTCAAAAGTTGGTGAAAGACAGCGGAAAGTTTTATTCAGAAGTTTAAAAATTAGCTCCTTACAACAACTTCTGCCAGAATATTTCTGCCAAGATTAAAAAATCACAATCAGGGACGCCTGGGTGGCTCAGTTGGTTAAGCAGCTGCCTTCGGCTCAGGTCATGATCCCAGCGTCCTGGGATCGAGTCCCACATCGGGCTCCTTGCTCGGCAGGGAGCCCGTTTCTCCCTCTGCCTCTGCCTGTCACTCTGCCTGTGCCCGTTTGCTCTCTCTCCCTCTCTCTCTGACAAATAAATAAATAAAATCTTAAAAAAAAAAAATCACAATCAAAGCAAGGACAAATACCATAAAATGATGACAATATGAGCGAGAATAGATAAAAAGGTTGGATGTGAAAAACATCACAAGATATGATAGAATGTTTTATCTACATGTATCCGTATCTTAATATAAGATGGAAAAAGAATGGTTTAGCTTCTCATCATAGTTTATCTTAAAAATAATCCAATATGCAAAGATTGCCCCCTTAAAGGACCATTCTGACCAGCCAATAATGAGAAAGAAATTGAGTAAGAAAAATATAAAAAAAAAAAAAAGAGGAAGAAGAAGAAAGCAAAGCAAAGTATACTAAAATAGTTAGTGGTTTGGGTGTGTTTTACAAAATGAAAGTTACCACTGTCTCTAGAAATCACTGATACTCATAAATTTCAACCACTGGCCTAATGTTCCTGCTCATAGCCTAACACTTCCAGCCAGACTGAGTTCACTATGACCTGGTATAGTTGTAATACTACACTAAACCATGTGTACTGGCACAGTAATCTTTAACTTTTTATTTGTTGACTTGTTATCAAAAGTTAAATAATGTATACTTACTACAAAAATAAAGCCATGACAGGATAGATTCATTTAATTGATAATGTTTCATTGATTTTTAAGGAGGTTCATAGACAACTAAAGTAAAATTTTACAAATACATATGTAACCACAAGCCAAATTTTCTTAAATTTTTTGTTCACTATATTTCATCTATACCAGGCCACTTTTGAAAACTGTTTTAAAATGAAAAACTAAAAGTCATAGTTTCACCCTTTTTCCTCAAATTTTAATTTTAAAAATCCCTATAAACATGAAAAAGTCAAAAAGGCCAATTACAAAAAGGAAGTGTCTCTCAAATAACACAGGCCACTTTTAATGCTTTAAGAATGTTTAAACACACAAATCAAGAAAATGTTCAGGGGGGTGGGAGGTGGGTAACTGGATGATGGACACTGGGGAGGGTATGTGTTATAATGAGCACTGGGTATTATGTAAGACTGGTGAATCACAGACCTGTACCCCTGAAACATATACTACATTATATGTTAATTAATTGAATTTAAATCAAATAATAATAATAACTAAAAAGGAAATGTTCAGGAAGGTTACAGAGTGCATGTCCAGGCCAGACTGCATGCCAAATTCACTTACTTGTATTAAAAAGAAGTGGGAAGACAGAATTGGGTTACCTTAAAAAAGTGACACTCCTAACCACCACAAGGTAAAATATTCAAAATACTGGAATTGCAAATACCATCCAATTAGAAATAATGTGTTCCAAGATTATAAAGGAAAGAAGGAAGCTGATTCCAGATGGCCAGAAGTAAAACACAACACAGGCTTCCTCATGTATGTGTATGCTGGGTACATATTTGACCACCATTATGTTAACCAGTTAATACTACACTGATAGTACATCCATACTTCAAACAAAGAAATATGTAGACATATTTATGACATTTTGCTCTTAGTTTAGATATAGGTATAACTTTAAGAGTTACCTAACAGTGTAAAAGAGCTAGGAGCTATTTATCAAGTTTTTGTGGGATATATGTGTGTTTAAAGAGAAGGCACATTATAATGTATTAGAATTACTGAATAGGATGTAGTTTGCCAATTCTGACAAATGTTCCATTGTCTTTAAGTATAGAGGTTATTTCCGGTAAATCCTTCAATTTAGTTAAGAAATCATGTTACCATAACTACACCAATCCCTTAAGTTAAATTTTAGTTTCCACGATTTCAAGGAAAAGTCTAATAATCGGCTGTCTACTCATTCCCGTCTAAATGCTATTAAAATTTCTCTGGCAACTTCAAGGGGAAAAAGTCTTTTTTTAAAAAATGTGTATTTGTAATACCTATAAAGAATTAACAAGGGTTTATAAACAAATCCTTTTCTGTCAATCAAATAAAAGTCACATCAATTTCGGCAGTCATGCAGATGCTATTTACATAATGATTTTTTTTTTTTTTAATCCAGCAGTTTGGGGCACCTGGGTGGCTCAGTGGGTTAAAGCCTCTGCCTTCGGCTCAGGTCATGATCCCGGGGTCCTGGGATGGAGCCCCGCATCAGGCTCTCTGCTCAGAGGGGAGCCTGCTTCCTCCTCTCTCTCTGCCTGCCTCTCTGCCTACTTGTGATCCCTTTCTCTCTGTCAAATAAATAAATAAAATCTTTAAAAAAAAAATCCAGCAGTTCAATATACTGCTATTTTTTCCCTTTTTAAAAATCATCTTAATCATTTTTAAGTGACAGTTCCGTAGTGGTAAATACATTCAAATTGTTATGCAACAGAGTTTCTGAATATTTTCAAATTGCAAAACTGAAACTTTATACCTACTAAACAACTCCCCATTTCCCTCTTCCCCCAACCCTGGTTACCACCATTCTAATTTCTCCTAATGGCTTTTACTTTTTATTTTCCTTTTTAAAAGTCTATGACTTTGTAAGATTTAGAAAATTAAAACCCAATGCAAATAATCATCATCATTTCTGGTGGAAACCAAATTTGGCCATGAAACTCAAGTATACTGCATTTACAAAAATGTACATCATATAAAATGAAACAAGCACAAAACCTTTCAACAGCCTGATAAATCAACTTCCAAATTTTATTGAAGAAAATATTTGCTTCACAAAATCATTGAAAAATAATTTATAAAATTGTTACTAACTGTAGAAAAATGAATCATTTGTAATACATTTGGAGTCTTACTATTAGATTGAATTTATAAAGTAATTCTTCATTAGGATAAATTTGTCCTTTACAGTTTCCTTTCATGGGAAAATTTTGTTTCTAATGTTTCTTGCCCCTCCTTCAGACAAAAAGGGTGGGGCTTCACTGATGCAAAAGATCATACAGCTGATTATGAAACTTCTTTTTATTATGAAACTTAATTGGGATAACTTAGATAATTGTCTAGCAATAATAAAACTTAAATCTGAA
The DNA here is from genome assembly GCA_003697995.1 of Taxidea taxus jeffersonii. Classification (NCBI taxonomy): domain Eukaryota; kingdom Metazoa; phylum Chordata; class Mammalia; order Carnivora; family Mustelidae; genus Taxidea; species Taxidea taxus. The sequence continues at coordinate 213,337 of ML108112.1, read as the reverse complement.
AAAGGATGAAAATTTAGTGATGATAATAAAATGAAAAAACTCTTTGGGAAAACTACCCTTCCCAAAGAAAATATTTAACTACTTTTATTTAAAATTACAATCTAGTGTCAAAAGCCAAGACAACTGAACAATGGTTACCAGTTCACCTGATAAGTTAGCAGACTAAAAAGGTTACTCCTGCCAGGTATAAATGAAACATTTCAATGATCACATCCCTTATTTTGTTTGTTTGTTTGTTTGTTTGTTTGTTTTTAAGTATGCTCCCCACCCAATGTGGGGCTTAAACTAATGACCCTGAGATCAAGAGTTGCATGCTCTACCCACTGAGCCAGCCAGGTACTCCTCATGATCAGCTGCTGTAATGAGACCAATACTTGCCAGGGAAAGTTTCTGAAAATAAAACCTAAAGAACAACTTCAAATATTTTTTTTGAAAATTCCCAAAATAGACTGAATCATTTTCCATATGAATATGCCTTTAATAATCTTGTTACTTTAATGATTACCAAAAAATACTAAAATTTCTCAATTTCCATTATGAAATTGAAAAATAAGGGTAAAGAGTAAAGACAAAAATAATTTATGTTTCACCTTACCTTTCAACGTGATTTTTATTTTAAGGGTGATGGCAATTAGTCACCACTCCACAGAAGTTATTATCACTGAGCTATATGTATGTAATCTGACCTCACTTCTTGTTTATAATCAGTTACTCTTGCTACAATACTAAACAACAATACTAAGAATACAAATCTCAACATTTACAACCTTTCAAACCTCAAATACTATTAAAACTTAGCATCAGGCCTGGGGGCCTGGGTGGCTCAGTCATTAAGCATCTGCCTTTGGCTCCCATCACGATCCCAGGGTCCTGGGACAGAGCCCCACATTGGGCCCTCTGTTCCACAGGAAGCCTGCTTCTTCCTCTCCCACTCCCCCTGCTTATGTTCCCTATCTTGCTTGTGTGTTTCTCTCTGTCAAATAATAAACAAAATCTTTAAAAATAAATAAATAAATATTTTTTAAAAAAAGACTTGACATCAGGCCTGAATAAAATAATATTGTGATCAGCAGACTTTTCAGACAAAAATTTTTTTTTACTGTGTACCACAGTACTGTGTACTATGTTCCAAAAACAAAAACTCTCGCTATATTAACAAGGTCTTATTTAATCTAAAGGCAAAATGCTTCTGTCCTATTAACTGCTATAGATTTTAATACAATTAATACAATTGATCTTGGGGAATAACTACTCTCAACTCTCGAAAATCATCTTCTAGCACTCTCCCTGTTTAAGTCTCTTCCAGCCACTCAGGTCTTGCTGTTACTCAAACATACCCAGCAAACACTCATCATGGTGTCTTTACTCTTTGCCCAAAATGCTCTTCTCCAAGAGCACTTCATCCAAGTCTCCATTCAAATGTCATCTTATCTATGAGGCCTTACTTTTTCACCTTCTATAAATTAGTGACCCCCATTCAACAACCACTCCCTTTCCCTACACTCCTTTATTTTGCTCCAAACTATTTATCACCAACTATTTCTATCTGTTTATTGTCTCTTTTTCTCTCCGCTAAAATACAGGTCTGAGAGAGCACAGAGGTGTTTTGTGTTTTTTTTTTCCCACACTGCTGTATTCTCAGTGCCTAGCACAGTACCTGGCACATAAGAGATGTTCAATAAATATTTATGGAATAAGCAAATAAACCAATGAGCAGCAATGATTTACACTTATTTGTCCAGCTAAAACTCAGAGTGGTTAGATCTCATATTTCATAAAATGCGTAGAGCTTATAAATAGTATGATCACACACAGATCTCCCAACTTTGTCTACAGACCTTGGAGACACCCACCCCAGGTCCAGCTGGCTCTGGCCAGAAAAGTAAGATGGCAAGATAAGCAGCACAGACCCCTATACACAAAGGCTGCTGAATTACAAAAACTCCTGGAAAGAGATACTACAAACGGCAAACACATCTCCTGTGTCTTGTAGTCTACATTTCACCTTATATTCCCTAATAATCAAATTTATCCCTCACTGGAGGAAAAAAACTGTCCCCAGTAGCAACGGCCTCTCACCAGCAATACAAGTATCATGTCACTTAATAAGAATTTAAAAAAAAAAAAAAGAGGGTTGCCTGGGTGGCTCAGTCCCTTAAGTGTCTGCCTTTGGCTTGGGTCATGATAGGGTCCTGGCATGGAGCTACTCATCAGGTTCTGGGCTCCTGCTTGGTGGGTGGGTGCAGAATCTGTTTCTCCCTCTCCCGTTGCCCACACCCCCAGTTATGCACACATACATGCCCCCTCTCTAATAAAATGCTTTCTAAAAAACTAATTTAGGGGCGCCTGGGTGGCTCAGTAGGTTAAAGCCTCTGCCTTCAGGTCAGGTCATGATCCCAAGGGTCCTGGGACTGAGCCCCGCATCAGGCTCTCTGCTCAGCGGGGAGCCTGTTTCCTCCTCTCTCTCTGCCTGCTGTTCTGCCTACTTGTGCTCTCTCTGTCAAATAAATAAATAAAATCTTAGGGAAAAAAAGCTAATTTAACTAAATAAATAATAACTTCTAAAAAATAAAAAGAATTTTTTTTAAAGATTTTATTTATTTCACAGAGATCACAAGTAGACAGAGAGGCAGGCGGGAAGAGGGGAGGAAGCAGGCTCCCTGCTGGGCAGAGAGCCCGATGCAGGGTTTGATCCCAGGACCCCGGGATCATGACCTGAACTGAAGGCAGAGGCTTAACCCACTGAGCCACCCAGGTAACCCAAAAACAAAAAGAATTTTAAAAAGAAAAAGCCATAGTGAATGGTAATCAGTGTAGAAAGAATGTCTAATTGGAGGTATTACTAGTATCCACCCTCCTTTAGATCTCTTTGAGATTTATGCAAGATCTGACAGATGGAAGAAGTTCAACATTCAACAAATATTTGTTATGCACATTTTACAAGATACTTCAAGAAATAATTCAAACTACAGGGTGGGTAAGTGGGTGTGTGGGTGTTATGTATGAAGGGGGCTTCTAAAAAATTCAATATAAAAACTTTAAAAATATAAAACTTCAAAAAAGAAAAGCAAAATTGGGGGCACCTGGGTGGCTCAGTGGGTTAAAGCCTCTGCCTTTGGCTATGGTCATGATCTCAGGGTCCTAAGATCGAGCCAGGAGTAGGGCTCTCTGCTCAGCAGGGAGCCTGTTTCCCTTCCTCTCTCTCTCTGCCTGCCTCTCTGCCTATTTGTGATCTCCGTCAAATAAATAAATAAAATTTAAAAAAAAAGAAAAACAAAATTGAATTTTGAAGATGACATTATCAAAGAAGTGATGGATCTAGAAATATTATTTCAAAAATGGTGTTAAAACTGCTTTAACGAAAAAAACTGCTTTGGGGCACCTAGGTGGCTCAGTGCATTGAAGCCTCTGCCTTCAGCTCAGGTCATGGTCCCAGGGTCCTGGGATTGAGCCCCGCATTGGGCTCTCTGCTCAGCAGGGAGCCTGCTTCCCCCCTCTCTCTGCCTGCCTCTCTGCCTACTTGTGATCTCTGTCAGATGGATAAATAAATCTTTAAAAAAAAAAACTGCTTTAATGAGATACTATTGGTAAGCATTTATTACTGTAAGGTTAACTTTTTTATTAAAAATTTTATATTTTGTTCTGTTTTTTTCATTTATTTTTTTTTTAATGCTTCCACGTTTTCTGAAATTCTGGTTAGTTAACATCTAGTGTAATATTAGTTTCAGGACTAGAATTTAGTGATTCATCACTTACTTATAACACCCTCATCACCACAAGTACCCTCCTTAATACCCATCACTCATTTAGCCCATCCCCCTACCCACCTCCCCTCAGCTTGCTCTCTATAGTTACGAGTCTTTTCTGGTTTACCTCCCTATTTTTCTCCCAAAGATTTTATTTATTTATTAGAGAAAGAGAGCTAGAGTGAGAGTGAGAGAGCATGCACAAGCAGGTAGAAGGGCAGAGGGAGAGGGAGAAGCAGACTCCCTGCTGAGCAGAGAGCCCACCACCGGTTGGATCCCAGGACCCTGTGATCATGACCTAAGGCCAAGGCAGATGCTTAACTGACTGAGCCACCCAGGTCCCCTGCCTCCCTCTCTTTAAAGATTTTATTATTTTTAAGTAATCTCTATACCCAATGTGGGGCTCAAATATAACCCCAAGATCAAAAGTCGCATGCTCCACCAATTCAGCCAGTCAGGCACCCAATTATAAGAGAACTCTTATTATTATTAGGTTACTCTCACTACGTACTTCCTATGTGCCAGGCACATTACATGTATTAATTTATTCAATTTAATGCTATGATGAAAGTATTTTACCCCCATTTTACAGATGAAGAACCTAGGGTACAGTTAAGTAATCTGTCCAAATATATATATATATATATTTGTGTGTGTGTATGTGTGTGTATGTACGTGTGTGTATATATATGTGTGCGTGTGTGTATATGTGTATATACACACACACATATGTATATAAGGTAAATTTCAGAGCCAGTACTCATATACAGGCATTGTGCTTCACAGCTTATACTTACAGTAACCACAATAAACAGCATGTAGAATACTGCCCACTAAAAAATATAATCTTAAAATCATATGTTGGGAGAAAATATAAACCCTAAAAAAAAATCACTGTATAAAAGGTCACTAAAAAATACAATACTAGTATATTAGCTATACAGTATACTAGTATACTGGTATATTAGCTTTGGTAATAAAATATTCACATATGTCTGACCATTCATTATTATATAATCATAATCGCCTAAGGTTTTTTTTTTTGAGGCTAGAAACTAATTACTATTAGGTTACTTTAAATGTTAAGATAAAATCAAGAAAGCTATATCTAGGGGAGCCTGGGTGGCTCAGTGAGTTAAGCCTCTGCCTTCGGCTCAGGTCATGATCTCAAGGTCCTGGGATGGAACCCCGCATTGGGCTCTCTGTTCACAAGGGAGCCTCTCTCTGCCTACTGTTCTGCCTACTTGTGATCTCTCTCTGTCAAATAAGTAAATAAAATCTTTAAAAAAATCTGTATCTATATCTATATCTATATCTATATCTATATCTATATCTAAAACTTGTTTTAGGGATGCCTGGGTGGCTCAGTTGCTTAAGTGTCCAACTCTTGGTTTCAGCTCAGGTGATGATCTCAGAGTCATGGAATCAAGTCCCATGTTGGGCTCCCATTCAGCATGGAGTCAGCTTGGGATTCTCACTCCCTCGCCTTCTGCCCCTCCCCACCATGTATACACTCTCTATATATAAAATAAATAAATCTTTGGGGCACCTGGGTGGCCCAGTCAGTTAAGCATCTGCCTTCGGCTCAGGTCACTCTAGGATCAAATCCCACATCAGGCTCCCTGCTCAGTAGAGAGCCTGCTTCTCCCTCTTCCACTGCCTGCTGCTCTCCCTGCTTGTGCCCTCTCTCTGTTTCACTCTCTAGCAAATAAACAAATAAAATATTTAAAAATAAAATAAATAAATCTTTAAAAAATATATAAAGAAAATTTGTTTTACACTAGTGTATTATTTTATCATATTAATGTACTATAGATAATTCCTAAGTTGGTTGTAAAGCATTATTTTGTAAATATAACTCAAAACTCACAGGAAAACTCATTCTTGCTCTAAATTTGCAAAAAGCTGACCTAAAGGGGTGCCTGGGTGGCTTGGTGGATTGGAGCCTCTGCCTTAGGCTCAGGTCATGATCTTGCGGTCCTGGGACCGAGCCCCGAATCGGAATCTCTGCTCGGCGGGGAGCCTGCTTCCCCCTCTCTCTGCCTGCCTCTCTGCCTACTTGTGATCTCTGTCAAACAAATAAATAAAATCTTTAAAAAAAAAAAAAAGCTGACCTAGGTATGAAGTCTGAAGTTCCATCATTTACCATGGCATTATGATTTATTACAGCAGACTTACACCTGTATAATAGTGATGACAGTTTTATCCATCACCAATGTTTTTAAGGAATGAAAATGTGAATTTACTAACATATCAATGGGCAGCTTCTCCTATTAGATGTTAACCCTACCCAAGGGACCTCTCTGAAAGATTAAGAAATGAAAAACATTAAATCTTATAAACTCCCTCTAGTTAAGATAATAAAAAGGTCACAAAACATAACTTTTAGCATTGGGTGCACTAACCAACCAACAGGCTAAAGCATTCTTTTTAAAAATAGACACATTTTAAAACCTTTTTCAGCTCAACATATCAGATCTAGAATAAACATCCTAACACTCACTTTATCTTTGAGGCATACTCTAACAAAAGTGTTACCAACATAATTTGTAAACAAGTCCTCAGTGTGTATGCAACATTTCTTTATTAAAGTAGAAGAGGTCGTAACATCACAAGGAAATGAAAACAGAAGCCATCTGGGCAATAAGCTGCTTTTTAAGAGTTACAAAGAAAATTTGAAAGAACACAAAACAACAACAAAAAAAACGTAATCAGTGTGCAAATAACAATGAAAAAATAATAACACATATGTTGTAACTACAAATATCTTTCAAAGCAAACATATATTAAAATGAGTATTTCACTTCCAAATAGCCACTTTGGACGGTTATATAGTTGCTCCTTTGCTCAAAAGCTGTTTTGAATTCCCAGAAACTTTGACCAAAACCAATTTACAAAACTACACCAGTTTGTAGATATGGTAATATCACAGTAATAGTAACCCACATTCTAATCAATCAGCTGTAATCCAAAGGAATCAGAATCCCTCTTAAATCCCCAGGAGTTGCCCCATGATTATTCCCAATGTTACCCTCCTCAGTACTATGAACCTCGTCTCTCATTCTGACACTAGACCTACCTTATCCCACTCTGTTTTCCTCCTTGCTCACTCTGCACTGTTGCACACTGGCCACCTTTCTATTCCTTGAACACATCACGCTCTTTCCTGTCTCAAGGCAGAGAGAGAGATCACAAGTAGGCAGAGAGGCAGGCAGAGAAAGGGAGAAGCAGGCTTCCTGCTGAGCAGAGAGTCCGATGCGATGAGGGGCTTGATCCTAGGACCCTGAGATCATGATCTGAGCCAAAAGCAGAAGCATAACCCACTCAGACACCCAGGCGCCCCTGGCTTCTTACTCTTAAATCAATGCTGCCTCCTCAGTCATAAGGGCTTTTCTTGACCACCCAATTTAAAGGTAAAACCTTACCCCCAGACACTCGTCCTCTTCTCCCAATTACTCCCTAGCACAACACCTTATTAAAATTACACTGCTTATTTATTTATATACGTGAACTATCAGTCCCATTTACTAGAATATAAGGTCCACAACACAAGGGACTTTGTTTTGCTTATCTCTGTATTTTCAGTACCTAGGCCAATACTCAGCACACCCTAGGTGCTCAATAATGAAAATGAACAAATAACTCCATGCCCAGAGGTAGATATCATAAATTCGGCCTGCCATTGCCACTTTTGTGTCTTCTCCATGGATTCTACAGATCTTAGTCTAGAAGTTCCCTGCTATCCTGACATAGGCTATATGGTCAATGCACATTACAATGCTCTCTTCCTAGATCTGATTATATATATATATATGTCCTCTCCTACTTCTAAACTCCTTCATATATTTCATATCCTTCTCCATATGCCTTTATGTCAGAAAATAGAGAATGACCCAATATACCCAAGGGCCAATACACAGTAAGAGATCAAAAAATATATGTTGACTCACACCTTGTTGTCTCAGGGCTCTGGCACAAGTCATTCAGAAGAAGGGCAGTGCCAGAAGATGAAACCAAGAGGATATACCCTGCTCTACCAAGAATCTACCCATGTCTCATAAAAGATAACAATTAAAAATAATAATAAAATCTCCAGGGACTATGCCTGAATACACTCAATTATGTTTCCTGAATTCCTTCCCATGAGGTTTCTTGATCTTTCATGCAAAGAGCACACACCCATACACAAACACTTGCCCCTCTTAGGCTCACCTAACTTCCATATATGTCCAGACAAGCCTGAATTTACACATGTACAAAGCATAGACCAGCTTTAGTTTTCTCTTTTTAAACAAAAGACACACATATTGTAAAAATTTCAAACTGTACAAAAGAGTACAGAGAAAAGTGAGTTCCATCAAGCCCACTGCCCAGTGCAGTTCTAAACCCTGCACCATCCAGTCACACAAAAATCAGTTTCCTGACTTAACTGTACTTTTGCATTGGTCTTAATATATCTGAGGTGTTAGGTGTTATATGCAGTTCTGAGAGTCATACATAGAGACAATTAAAAACTTTTAAAAGCATATGTCCAAGGGTGTAATGAGAGGCAAACTCATGCAACATTAGAAGAAATGGCTTCCTACAGAATTTCTAGCAGACTCAAAGGGAAATACTACTCAATCACTTATCTGAAAGGCTGTTAAATGAGACAGGGTTAGTTAGCCTCTGTTGTACTTGAAACGAAAAGACAGAAACAGAACTGCTGGGTCAAACTTACAGGAAATAAATTCTGACTGACACAGAGAAAGACCTTGGGAGGCAGGTGGTTATTGTATGATGTAACCTCTGGGACATTTCCCAGAAATGTAAACCCTGACTAGAATTAAAAACAAAGAAAACCAAAATATTTCATCAGTTAATTCTATCAATTATGTACATTAACAAAACAAATCTAAGGAAATTTGATTGCAACTGCAACCCAGCTTCCCATTTGTCCTCTATTATCATTACGATCATCAGCCAACAGCTACTGAACACAAACTGGGAATTCTAGCATGATCCCGTCCCACCCAAGCTGTAGAGGTTTTTTTGCCCCCTGGTGAGAGCAGTTCACCATAAACAAAGTATATGACCTATTTAAATGTACTTAACTATACTGCTGTGAAACCTAATATGAGGACCAAAAATTTGTACTGTTCTCTGGTTCATGGGATTAAAAAACTGTACCTAGTTCTTTTTTAACATATTACCATTTGGTTTAGTAATGAGGTGTAAAATAAAACCAAGTATAGTCAAAGATTCCTAAAGAAGTCTTTGATAAGGTCAACATTATTATTTTATAGTATTAAAATATTCTAAGTAGTATGGCAACTTCAGCCCTCTAAATCTTTGTCACAAAGATACTTAAAACACTGTAAAGAGAACCAAACACTGACTGTCATTTATTTACAAAAAGGATTTGACCATGGTGACTGAACTCAGAAAAATGGGGAAAGCCTGGTAGTTGGGGAAAAGTAGATCTGTCTGTCACATTATTTAGTCAGTGACAGTCCTCATATAACTCAGCCTTTTCTTTTTGCTGAAATGATCTAAGTAGCAAAAGATCCATAATAAAAAAAAATTTTTTTAAAGCAAAGTCATATATGGTTCCCAAATATTTATGTACAAAATGGAATGTCAATGGTAGATGAGAAACATCCAGACAGCATGTAAGAATCCCTAAACAACCTGAATTCAATGTCTAAGGCCTGGAGTTCTACATTTTTAAAACCTCTTAGATGATTTTGATAATTGCTTTGGAAACCAGTCGTATCTTTTCCTAATAATCTCAGTTATTCCCATCTATACAAGTCTTTTATTCTATAGCATGTATACACACACAAGGGCAGCTGGCTGGCTCAGTCAGTAGAGCATGCAACTCTTGATCTCAGGGTTGTGAGGGCAAGCCCCAGGTTGGGTGCAGACATTGCTTAAAATCTTTTTAAAAAAAGAAAGAAAAGAAGAGATACAGAAACTTGATTGTCAGGAGTGAAAATTGTCATCCATTCCCAGAAAATAGAGTATACTGATTAAAAGCATTATTACTTGAAACAAGATGGGATCGGGAGGGAGACAAACCAAAAGAGACTCTTAATGTCATAAAACAAACTGAGGGGAGTTGAGGGAGGGGGGCTGGGAGAGGGTGGTGGGGTTACATTATACGTTTATATAAAAATAAAAAAAATTTTTTTAAAAAGCATTATTACTACTCAATTTGGCTGGTTTCAAATCCTAAGCCTAATCAATTACTGGCTGTTTAACTCTGGGCAAGTAATTTAACTTCTCTTCCTTTTTTTTTTTTTTTAACTTCTCTTCCTTTTAAAATCACACTTTCTCAGAGGATCATTAATGAGAATTAAATAATGGAACATGTGCAAAACATTTAGAGCAGGACCTAGACAACAAGGGCTCAATAAATGTTAGCTAATTTACATCACTATTTTTATTGTTTAATATAGGAAAGAAAGTAGACCCAAGCAAGTTGGAGTAGTCAAAAATTTGGAAGAGCCCCTAGCATATGAATGTGCCTTGAAGGATGGGTAGAGGATTAAAGGTAAGAAGAAACAAAGGTAGTAAGCACAAAAAATTAAGAGACCAAGGACTTTACAGTTCAAAATGGACATTTTGGACCATAAGCTCAATTGTTTTAAGTGGGCCCATTTATATGCAGCCTGAATGCCAGGCAGAGAAGTCAAGCAATAATTCAACAGATAAAAGGAAGACCTTAACTATTCTTAAAAACAACAGTAATGTGTTAAATGCAGGATTTTAGAATTCCTGCCTGGGCAAACTGCCAGCCTGAGTATAAAGAACCAAACTACAAGAGGATAAGCCACTGACAGTTTGGAAACACCTGCGTCCACTAAAATATCAAAGTATCACTCCGAGAATTGAATACAGATAACTAGAATCTTCCAGAACAGACAGAGGTACATATAAACAGAAATGCCTACTATGAAAATATCAGAAGTATTTGTAGACGATTTAGAAGTTAGTGGCATAGAGTTACATCAAGAAAATGTCCAAAATCATGAAAATTACATGTGTAACAATACTTGTACATATGTATAAACCTTTTTTTTATTAAAAGATTTTATTTATTTATTTATTTGACAGAGATTACAAGTAGACAGAGAGGCAGGCAGAGAGAGGAAGGGAAGCAGGCTCCCTGCTGAGCAGAGAGCCTGATGCAGGATGCGGGGCTCAATCCCAGGCTCCATCCCAGGACCCTGGGATCATGACCTGAGCGGAAGGCAGAGGCTTTAACCCACTGAGCCACCCAGGCACCCCTGTATGAACTTCTTTATCCAGAACATCTTTAAAGGTTCCTAGTTAAGGGAGAGAGCATTTGTTTTCTAAAGGACATTTGTCCCCCACTACCTTTTCTCAAGAAGAAAAATACTTTCAGAACATATCCACAACCTCCTCTGGCTAACATTATACAACCCTACTAAATTTTTTAATTTTACTATCTATAAAAGTTAAAATCTCAAGAATCATTCATAAATATGTAGGCTAATTATTGCATCCTCAACAGAACCAAATCATAACCCTTAAATCCCTGATAGAACAAATGGTAAATGGCATTCAACTGTTAATGTCATTAAAGTAAAATTTTAGTAAACCAAAATTTACCCAGGACAATTATGAAGAACAACGGTCATTGTTAAATCAATTTTTGGATCCTGGAAAAAAAAATATTTAACAAATCATAGAATTCAAATAACAAGCGGTGCAAACTCTTAGCAAGTTCCAAACTCTTCTCATCATATATTTTTTTAAGGTTTTATTTTTAAGTGCTGTGCCTGGGTGGCTCAGTCAGTTAAGCTTCTGCCTTCAACTCAGGTCATGACCCCAGGGTCCCAAGGCAGAGCCCCATATCTAGTTCCCTGCTCAGCAGAGAGTCTGCTTCTCCCTCTGTCCTCCCCCACCCCATACTTGCTTGCACACGCAACGCACACACACACGCTCGCTCGCTCACTCTCTCTCTAATAAATAAATAAAATCTTTTTAAAAAGTATTTTATTTTTGGGACGCCTGGGTGGCTCAGTGGGTTAAGCCGCTGCCTTCAGCTCGGGTCATGATCCCAGGGTCCTGGGATCGAGTCCCACATCGGGCTCTCTGCTCGACAGGGAGCCTGCTTCTCCCCTCCCCTCTCTGCCTGCCTCTCTGCCTGCTTGTGTGATCTCTGTCAAATAAATAAATAAAATCTTTTTAAAAAAGTATTTTATTTTTAAGTAATCTCTACACCCAACTTGTGGCTCAAACCCACAAACCCCATCAAGAGTCACACACTCCACCAACTGAGCCAGCTAGGTGCCCCACTTCTCAGATTTAAAAATTTAAGGGGCACCTGGTGACTGAGTCCGTTAGGCATCTGCCTTTGGCTCAGGTCATGATCTCTTCTTGCAGGGAGCCTGCTTCTCCCTCTCAACCCTGCTAGTGCTCTCTTTCAAATAAATAAATGAAATCTTTTTTTAAAAAATTACAGCAACACATGAAAGGGAAATTCCACATCCCCTTTAACCATATAAACACAAACATCCCTGGCATCCTTACTCTTTTTGTCACCAAGGTTACTAAAACACTCACTCTGCTACTCAAACCAGGGTAAAATGAAGAAATACATTATGTCCCATGTTAATATGCCTTCACAATGCCTGATTCACTATGTTATAGAACACGTAACACTTCAGTTAAGCTCCACTGGCTAATAAAAGGTTGATAATGAAAACAGTGAGCTTTCTAGGGGTGAATTTTACTATGTCCCAGGGCCACAGTGAACAGCTCATAATGGTCTCCTTGTCACATCATTTAAAGTGAGCTAGAGAAGATTTGAAATCCCACAATATATCAGGCTCCAAGAGAAACTCCAAAAGTAGCAACCGTGACTTTATTAAATATGATTTGCTTAAATTTTTCAGAAAGTCTATGACAAGGCAAAACTGCCAAACTGTTCAAGAAAAAACAAACAAAATTTTTCACATGTAACTGGAAGTAATACGTTAACACTGAGAGGAAATATGCTTAAAAATAGGAAATACATTTTTAAAGATTTTTTTTTAATTATTTATTTATTTGATAGAGATCACAAGTAGGCAAAGAGGCAGAGAGAGAGAGGAGGAAGCAGGCTGTCCGCAGAGCAGAGAGCCCGATGCGGGGCTCGATCCCACGACCCTGGGATCATGACCCGAGCCGAAGGCAGCGGCTTTAACCCACTGAGCCACCCAGGCACCCCAGGAAATACATTTTTATAAAAGAATTAGGAAATAAATGATAGAGGGTAACTATTAATCAAAACTCCTCATGAAAAAATTCAAAGAATAGCATCCCTGGAAATTAATGGTATCATTTATAAAAGAGCAGCAAACTTTTATTTCTTATGTTCTCATGCAAAATGAGAAATAATGAACCTTATTAAATAATGAACTTAAAAACAGAAAATCCTTGGTAGACTACTTGTGATTAAGTCCTATAAAAAGTAGAAAAGTGGAAATAGGCCCATCTGATCAGAAAAGATCAAAGTCTGTTGAAATGTTTCCTAGCACAGGTATGAGGAAACCAGTATTCTTATACTGTGAGGAGGAGTGGCTCAAAGAGATAGTCGGCAATATCAATCAACATTATAAATGTATCTACCCCTTTGACTCAGCAATTCCATTTCTAGGAATTTATCTGACAGATACATTCATATATATGCCGTATATATAAATGCAAAAATTACACTGCAGTGTCAGTAAAACCAGTTGAATGAATTATGATAAATCCAATCAATGCAGCTATACAGAAAGAATGAAGATGTATTTACTGATTTGGGGTTAAGTGAAGAAAACAAAATGCGAAAAAAAAAGGTATAGTTTTTAAGGATGCTGTTTGAGTTGAAAAGGAGGGTGATAAGGATATATATGTATATACACATATATCTGTAGAGATCTTCTCTGAAAGTATACACAAGAAACTGCTAACTGGTTGCTTCCACAAAAAGTAAATGAAAGGGAGGACAACAGGAGACTCTCCTTTATATGCTGTTTTACCTCTGGAATTTCAAAACATATGAATGTATCACCTAAAAAGAAGTATAAGTTAACCAAACTTTAAAAGTGGGAAGGGTGAAAGGTTAAGCAGACTGCTTGAGTACTAAATGTGACTTTCCCAGTCCATTTTAATCTCCTCCATGTAGGCCTATCAGGGTCATATGTCATAACTATCTAGATTGGCTGGAAGTACTAAATGCCAAAGAGGTTGATGGACTTTGTTCCAGTAATCATCACACAAAATGGGCACATCAGCTGTAAAAAAAAAAAATGAGTTATTTACAGTAGGGTAGATAACTGCATTTACATAAAATAAGAAAAAAAAATAAGGTGGGGAATGATAGGGAAGTGAACACATGATTTCACAATATTGTAAAAAAATTCTTCCAAACCTAACTTTAAACACTCATTCAATACTGTCTGCTCTGTCTTTTCATAAATATCTTATTGCCAAAAAAAGAAAAACCCACTTAATAAAAACAGAATATCTGTGATAAAAAAGTTATTTTCCCACTTCATAATTTAAAAACCAAACCTGAATTCCCAACAGGGCTATGGAGTGGCTCTGCACCTAGAATACCTAAGTTAATGGTCACCATGGTCATTAATTGCTTAAGCTAATTGCTCCTTTCATTCCCTTATGTCATTTATTTGCAAATGCATACATATATTAATATTTCACATGCTAGGATCTTATTCTGTCACATTTTATATTATAGAGTCAATATTTCTGTATCCCAAAATTTAAATGAAGGCCTAGAGTCTCACCTACTAAAACTGAAACAGAATTATTCCTTACAAGACACCAAAGAAACAACACCTTTTTCATCCAGAGCAATGTTTGCTTCTAGAAGAACTAACTCCTATCAGATTTTTTCCCCCATGCAGTCATAACTGGGGGAAAAGGCCATGACTAATCTTATGGTATATAAGATTATATAAGTAGTTCTGGGTAGGAACTACTGCAAAGAGGATATTTTGGACAAAGACAACTGGTTAACTGTATATTCACACTGCAACCTGACCAACAACTATCATAAAGAAAAGCTCGTCTTGAAAATTCTCAAAAATAACTTAAGTCCACAGTCTTCAATATTCTCAGTTTAGGGATGCCTGGGTGGCTCAGTTGGTTGGGTGGCTGCCTTTGGCTCAGGTCATGATCCCAGTGTCTGGGATCGAGTCCCGCATCGGGCTCCTTGCTCGGCAGGGAGCCTGCTTCTCTCTTTGCCTCTGCCTGCCACTCTGTCTGCCTGTGCTCACTCTCTCTGACAAATAAATAAATAAAATTTAAAAAAAAATATTCTCAGTTTAAATAGATATTATACCTAATTGTGAGTAGGTGAACAAGTCTGTAAAAAACTCCTTTACTTGGGTTTAAAATGTTATTCTTGGAGCACCCAGGTGGCTCAGTCCGATAAGCATTCAACTCTTGATTTTGGCTCAGGTTGTGATCTCAGGGTTACGAGATCAACCTTAGCATCTGGTTCCACAGTGTGCTGGGCATGGAGCCTGCTTAAGATTCTCTCTCCCTCTGCCCTTTCCACACCATACCCCCACCCCCACACATGCATACTCTTTCTCTCTCTCTAAAAAAATAAAATAAAATAATGTGTTATTCTCACTTCACCCAATCTCTATGATATTGTTTCCTCCATCACATACAGAAGGCCTACAAACAGTAAAATTCCTCTTATTTTAACAGATAACTTTCCAAAATTCCCAACATTCATTAAAACCTGAAAAATCAAGCTCCCTTTTTCTAAAACTACTAATTTACAACAAAACACACTGGTAAGATTTTTCATTTATTTACAAATAGCAATCCAGAAAAACATCTTCAGAATTATCTTGAGATTCTTTACCTTGTAACAACAATGACAGAAAATCACCACTTAGGGAAAAAAGCAGGTCTCTGTGCCCCACAAAAAAGGTAATTAATATTTTAAAAGCAGAAGATGAACATACATGTGAAATATACATTATGTAGTTATACAAACTAAATCCTTAACTTTCCAACTTGGCATAATGACAGAGTAGTTGGAAGGGACTGTAAAAGAAAATACTCAACAGCTTAAAATTAACAATGGGCCCATTTATTCAAGGTAGGATGGTTCTCCCATTTCAGCTTGAGAGGACTGAAAGTCTCTTTCTGTCCTCCTCTAAGAGGGAAACTCTGCAGCTGGCCTGTCTGGAGAATCACTCAAATATATTCACAGCTTTGCTCAAAGTCAAGCAATGGCAAGAAAAATCTTCATCTTCACTTTCTGCTGAAAACCAACACAGAGAAATGTTGACTTTGAGGTATTCAAATTTCAACCTTCAAGGATCATTTCAATTAATTTTTCCTGCAGGAAGCCGACCCCACAAATACAAAAGCCCACTGAAACTGCGAAACACTTATCTGTATCTTTGTAATTTCACCAAATACTGTCTTGTGATAGGTCTTATAACAATGTCTAATATGGTACTTAATTCTTTTCTCCCCAACCTTTTTACCCCCCAATATTTTGTACCTTCTTAAATGGTTTCTAGGAAGTATTCCTATAACTGCTGAATAAATGAATTCTTGGCAAAATGTTTCACAGCTGTCTTTTCTCCGTTCTGTCTTATACTCCCAAGCCGAGCTCCATACTCCAGAAAGTAGTAAATTTCCTTGGCTTTTTAAACCCAACTAAAATCTTATCTGAGTTGGTAACAACTAATCCTCTCCTAACTCTTGAGAATCAAAATCATTATTTGTATTAATATTAATTTGTATTAGAATATTTGACCTCACTCTTATTTGCTAAAGAAACAAGGTAGATGTTTCATGGAGAATTGGGAGCTCATCTTTAAGAAATGCAAATACTGACATTTAAGGGAAAAAAACTCTAATATCATAAATCAGAAAACACAAATAGAGTATTGCAACCTTAGGATGCCATACTTAAAAGATATTATTCACGAATATATCATCCTTCCTGTAATTCCATCATGAGGAACATCAACTTGCCAAAATATGGCCTTGAATTGTGCAAGAAGTCTCCTATTTCTTCTTATAAAATATACTGGCAAAGACCAATAACCCACACTGCTACAAAGAAACCCATCCCCACATTCCATGGCTTCAAGGCAATTCCATAAATACAGGGTCATAAAAAGGCAGCCTACAAACTGTTATAGCCGGCACTCCATTTTAAGAATAGGAAACTGAAGACAATGACATGTGATTATATAGTCACCGTAACATGAGGATCTTTTTAAGTTTCTAAGACCATTTTGTCTTAGAAACCCACCTACTAAAAAAGAAGACAAAATCTGTACACTATAGATAATGGGGAAATCTATGTGAAATGTTAAATATTGCATAGTTGGCCAGAAAAAAAAAGTACAGTTTGCATACTTTAATACACAAAGTCACACCCAGCATATTCACATGCTGTTAACAACAAAATCCCAGGAAAACAGACTGTTCAAGTCCTAGCCAATGGTCTACTTATCACAAATACATTTGCTATCACAGGATTCCAATGTTATAAGGGTAAATAGCCCTATGGAGCTGGACATAGCAACAACTGAACAGAGGAAAAACTGTATGCTTTTGAACTCTAAACATAAATATGCAGCTTCCGCTAAGCACAAACTTGTGATTTTTTCTTCTTTTTCAATTCCAGTAGACTCTAAGTAAAAAAAATAACTCCTACGTACCCATAATTACAGGGCATTTGATATTGCAAGTCTCAAAATATTTTTTCTTCTTAACATTATAATAATATTGTTGTAAAAAATAAGAGCTAAGAGAATACAATGTACCCGACCTTGCTAAGAATTTCATACATATCATTAATATAAGAGAAGCATTAAGTTAAATGTTTTAAGGCATGCTGTCAAGTTTTAAATACTTTTTGACACTATTAATTAAACAATTTAGTGACCACAGAAATATACCCCAATAATTTTACATAATTAAGGCAGAATAAATATAACTAGAGAACTAAGTAAGATGCGGTGTAACATTACTAATCTTACTACAACAATATAAATTAGTTATTAGGCACCACATCTTTATTAGGCAATGTTACAGGCATGTTTGAACTCAACCACACAAGGGGTTAAAAGTAACTACAATGAAAGCCAACAGCCTAGCAGCACAGTTGAGCCAACATTCCCTTCTCTCCTCCCCTCCCTTTCCCATCCTTTCCAGTCCAGAATGAATTGCATGCCCCACTGCACAAGACCCAAAAAGGTCACAGGAGATGGCAGAGACTTTTGTAAGCGAACAGAAATAACTCAGCAGCTTTGTTACCATAGTCTCTTTTAATCAGTATGTTCAAAATCCTTTAATTAGCACTCTGTCTACACAAGGAAAGCATTTCTTCTGTGCCAAGGGAGGGCACATATGTATGTACACAGTGTTCTGTTTTATCAGCATCACAACATGGAGCTAGGCCTCAAATTGTCTGCCAGGAAATTAAAGCACAGAAAACTCTTTTAAAGGCATGGTACCACAAAACTTACATTATCACATTTGCATTTCTATTACCAAACCACACAGTGATGATTTAGTTTGTTTCATTAGGTGTCAGTTTGTTTCTGGACTTTTTCCCCACCAAAACTGGATGCATTTTAAACTAAAAAATAACTTCTACAGTCCATTATTTATAAAGTAAGATATTCAAGCTTAATATAAATAATGTTAACAGAACATAAAAACAAGACAATAGTAAGGTATCATTCTTTTCCTTATAAGAGATCTTCAGTAAGAGAAAAAAACTGCCTTGCTCAAACAGGAATAAATCATAAGACACATTTTCACATGGATGCTTTCCATTTAAAATTTCATCCAACCATGAAGTCTTAAAACTTAAAGGCTGGATTACATATATGTATTTCCTTGTAGAATCTGATTAACTGGAATCAAGACAGAAATTGGTGGCAAATTAAAGTTAATGGTTTAAAAAATAAAATAAACTGTTTAAAAAATCCACAGCCAAGGAACAAGGAAAACTCCACTGGTAAATCAGAATTAACTGTATTTTAACTATTTTCACACATTACAAACTTAATCTTTCAAAATCAAGTTATGTGTATATATATATTATAAGAAGCAGTATATGTGTATACACACACACACACACACATATATAATCAAACAAAACAACAGCCCCCGAAACTCCTGATTAGAGAGACCACCTAATTAAAGAAACAATATATAGATAAAATTTATCATTAGAGAAGAAGCATAACATAAATCCTTGAAAGCCAGCTCTTCCACACCAGCCATGCAAGCTCACAGCACAGTTTTGTACAATGGGTACAGTACCACTATTTCAAAGGTTGACAGGAGAATTAAGTGAGATGATGCACCTAAAACACTTGGCAAAAATCCAAAAGTTTGCTGGCAAGGCTGTTGGGGGGTGGGGAGTAATAGGAGGTATTCCTGTGCACTGCACAAAAGATAAACTGACACAACCTATCGAAATTGTATATATATGTGTCCATATATATGTGTGTGTGTGTGTGTGTATACACATACAGTTGACTCTTAAACAGCATGAGGATTGGGGCACTACTTCTCCATACAGTCAAAAATGCACATATAACTTTTGACTCCCCCCCAAATTTAACTATACTAGCAGCCTACTGTTCACTGAAAACCTTACCGATATAACACATATTTTCATATTATATATACTGTACTTTTATGATACAGTATACTAGAAAAAACATATTAAGAAAATCATAAGGGAGTGCCTGGGTGGTTCAGTTAAGCATCTAACCCTGGACTTTGGCTCAGGTCATGATGTCAGGGTCTTGAGATCAAGCCCTGAATTAGGTCCACACTCAGTGGGGAGTCTGCTTGAGATTCTCTTCCTTTCCCTCTGCCTCTTCCCAAGCCTGACTATGCTCTCTCTCTCTCTCTCACTCTTTCTAAAATAAAAAAATCAATCTTTAAAAAAAAAAAAGAAAATCATAAGGAAGAGAAAATACATTTACAGAATTGTATATATATTTATTGGAAAAGAAATCCCTATGTAAGTGGACCTGCACAGTTCAAATCTGTTTTGTTCAAGAGTCAACTGTGTTTATACATACACATAAAAAATTATGCATATATGGTATCCACCATAGCACTGTTTGAAATAACAATACTAGAAACAATATAAATGCCTTTCCATAGGGGACTGGTTAAATAAATGTTACTTCCCTACAAGAGAATTCTACGTAGTTGTTTAAAACAAAAACAAAAACCTTTAGGGAAAGTTCTCTATGATAAACTACTGAGGAAAAAAAGACATGGAGCAGTGTGTATAACATGCTACCATATAAGTAAAAATGGAGTGGATATTCATATTTATTTGACTACGAAAAAAAGCCCTCTGGAACATTATACAAGCAATTAATAGCAAGCAGAAACAGTGCTTGACATATAGTCATGTCTCAAAACACTATCATCATCATGAAAATATGTCCTTAAATTGTATACACAGAATACACTCAAACTAAATCAATAATGTAGTAAACAACAAAATCTCAATTATTTATAAGCTGACTATCTAGGAGATCCAAGCCCTCAATCCCTCTTCAAATGTAAGTAGCCTCTGGCAATTCTACTGTTGACTATCACCTTCACCAGAAAGTGAGCCAAGGAAATAACACCCAAAACAGTCATTTTATTTGATATTGATCAACAGTTTTTAATTAACAGCTTCTGGAGCTGAAAGAAACAATGAAAATCCCATTGTGCAACCTTCTAATATTACATATGAAGAAACTAAGGTTAAGATTCCCCAAATTAGTGACAGTTCAAATATCTGAAGTCTATCCCCTAGTTAAATGCTTTCCATTTCCTTATTAATAAGATGGGAGAGACTGAAAATAAGCTCAACTGAAATTAATTATCCTTGCTAAATTACCTCCCCTCCACATCTTTTATTATATATACATAACTAAGTTTGCCGAGATTAAATCCCATAAGCAATTGTAATGAGTATAGGTTATCCAGAGAATTCAACAAGTCAGCCCTGAAGTTTCCAGGACTAAGCATTGAATGAACATTTGTAATAAAATCTGTTAAGTTTGCTTACACTAGAGATTGTCAGAGGCATGTTGAAATCCTTGCCACCTTGCAGCCGGAAACCCCAAGGAGCTGGGCCAACCAAGGACACACTGTAGTTGCTCATGGCTCTGATAGCTCAAAGTCCAATCTCAGAAAATGAAAGAAACTGTGGAAGAAAATTAGATGGTTAACAAAATGTTTATTTGAAGCCCCATTACTATTTAATTGTACTTAATATAAACTCAACTAAATTATGTTCAATATTTTGTTTTGGGGGTATGAGAAGATACTGAGGATGAGTCTACATTAAGTTCTCATTTCAGTCTTTTCAGGAATAGGAATCTATGAGCTAGTATACAATTTCTAAACTGATGCCAACTTCCATTGTCTAAAAATTCCATATCAGAATCTATTTCTAGACACTTGATCAGTTCTATAACTTGCGACAGTATAATTTGTGGCTTCTTGCATACAGACTTTAACTCAAAGTACTTTACAACACTTCATTATACATAGGTGAAAGAGTAAGATTTTATTTCAGGTTTAATTCGAAATGATTTTCCCCTTCCGTCTACCGTATACATTCTTTAGCCTGCAGTTGGTAAGAGTCCTTAAATTCAAAGCTACTCTCAGATATGAAAAGGACTGCAAATCTGTAGACTCTCACTCATGCTTTCCACATACAAAATTCTTTAAAGTGTTTTTTAATGCACAAAACCATTCTCTCCAATCATAAACGACAATTTGTATTTCCTCTTATAAGGACATGGTATTTTCAACACGTAGAGCAATATTTACTTTTCCTTTAGACAGACAATGATAGGCAATACTCTAGCAGCACAGTGATATTTCAGTGAGAACTTGCTTCTTATTTTATACACACATCACATAAAGCAAAGTAAAGAATAAGCATTAACCACACAGTGAATGAGACTGACTAAATGGGGTAGAAATAGGAGGTCAATGCATAAAAGGGAACTGGAGCTTTAGAAAGCAGCAGCACTTCAGTGCTCTTTTTTGTTTTGCTGTAAGTGCACTCATAATGACTCTCATGGTTTTGCTTTTATAGGATTTTAAAAAAAACTATGACTTTGAGTTTGGTATTGGTTGGTATGATGGTTATGTGTAGTGGGCGAAATTGGGAGAAATGGATATTTTCTAAAATACTAAGAAACAATATTATTTTGCCCTTTAAAATATTAAAAATATAGTGGATGTATAATTTAATCATTTTAAATCATTTTTAAAAAAACTGTTGAAGACACACTTCCTTGGAAAATCTGTGCTGTTGGACTAAATCACCACCTTATATTACCTGTCTTAAAATATTTTTCCATTTTTTTAGCCATTCAAAACTTTGATCCCATTACACCAAATTAATTTTGGCACAAGTAGGTATGTGAACCATTGGGAATATTAAAAACAAACAGATTACATCTTCTCATAAGGGGAAAATGAGGCAAAACTTTCAAGTCTGGTCCTTAAAGAAAAATTAAACCAGTGAAAAATCTGTACAGTACCTACCTAGAAATAAAACAAGCTTTTCCATAGGCATGGTTAATACACATTCAGTGCTGATGTAATACACACAGGGCACTAAAAAGACCCAATGGCCATGCCAGAAGTCAAACTGTTAGATACACATGAGCAACACATAATAAGATAATTAAGAGCCACACATAATTTAACTGCTTTCCTGCTGTAATAAAAGATTTTCATAGCACTGTAAAGAAAGACTGTTTTGATGTTGGCATTTATGATACAAATCAGAAAAGCCTGCCCCCTCCTTTTTTAATCTTTAACTTGTATCAAGAGAACAATGTGAAAGTTAGGCACAACTTCCTCTGGACCTACTGTTTCCTACAAAAAAATATATGCAATTTATATATCAAACCATGTATATACAACTTCCCCTTGTTTAAGAGTTCCCTTCGTAACTTGACCTCATTTATTAAAATTTCTAGTACTGGCAAGGTCACAGCCACACTACAGAACCAGTGTCATTTCTAGTATTCTCTCTGTCAGTTTCATTTGCCTTAAAATATTCTGATCCCTACGCAATGGTAATACTATTATTGGCTTTTTCCAGGTCTCCCCCATCTGGCTACTAGTGCCCAAGCTCCTCCTAAAATACTAAGCACGGAGGAAACAGTGAGCAGCCTATTCTGCTTTCAAACACGGAGAAAATGTTGGACCTTCCCGTACAGTTTGGGGTTTTCTCTTAGGGAAAGTCTAAAACACCGTCTTCGCTTTAATATCTGAGAAGGAAGCTTGGTATTTCCCACGCTTCTATGCCGGCTTCTTCGGTGAATGCGAAGGGGGAAAAGGAGAACTCAAAGTGACAAGAGGGGCCTGAAATTAACAAGCAGTATCTTTAGATTCTCTTTTTCCCCAAATTCAGAGATAATGGGGATAGAGCTGAGGAACTAAAGCCACAGGCACATGATGAAAGCAGTCGACAAAAAATTTTTCCAGCAGGGGTTCACGCCTAACCCTGTTTGCCAAATAAGGCTCCCGAGCGGGCTATTTCCGTAGCTGGCAGGTCCGACGTCCTCACCGTCAGGAAGGCTGACTTGGGATAGGATCTGGCGATCACACCCTAGACCGACCCTGCCGACGCAGCCACGAATTTTCTTTCCTAGCTCTGCCCTGTCCAGACGCCCTTCCTTTTTCCACTTATTGTCAAATGCACTGAACGCACAGTCTTACAAAAGCCCCAACAAGTACTCAAGTATCAATAAATCTGGCGATTATGACAGGTTTTTTTTTTTTTTAAACAGGCTTTCTTTCTGGTCGCACGGCTATTTCCCCAAACAGGTACACAATTTTAAGTACCTGGAAGGAAATAAACACTTCTCAGCGCGAAAGCAAACAAAAAATAGCAACACGCCTTTCCCGTTTAGTCTCGCTCCCTACACCCCTGCAGGATGTGGGTGTACCCAGACGCCAAAGTAGGTGCCCAGCGACGCCCGGCGACTCCCGGCAGCTGGCTGGCCGGCGGGTCGCTGCGGGGGTGCCCCAGAGCTCCACGTCCCTGCCTCCGCCACACTCGTCCCGGCAGATTCGAGCTCCAGGAACTTCCAGTGCTCGCCCTCTGGCCTTGCGCCCACTCTCGCGTCGCCCTTTCCCGGGAGCTCCTCTTTCCACGAGGCACTCTCACCTCCGCCGCTCCAGAAAGCACCTGAGGAGCCGTCCCCGCGCGAAGCGCGCCCCCTCCTGCTCCCCAGCTGGGCTTCCCTCCGCGCACTGGGTGCGGGGAGACCGCCTCTTCCCCCTCCTCTCTTCGGGATAGAGAAACAGCGCATCCCCGACCGGCGGTCACTCACCTCCACTGCGGCGCGGCGCTCGCTGCCTCCGCCTCTGACTAGCGCTGACAAGTGATTCGGATGCGTGCGCCGTCCCCACAGCCCGGGGAACTTCCGCCTCCTTGCACTCCCCGACCCCGCCCCCAGGCGGAGACACGCTCACCACCACCCCCGCCCCCGCTCCGCTCCGCTCCGCTCCCGGCCACGCCCCCGGCCCGGCAGGGCGGCCCCAGGCGGGCGGAGTAGGGTACGGTGGAGTCAGGCGCGCGGGCTTGCTTAGGCGAGCTGAAGCCAGTGCAGGAAAACAATGGAGCTACCGAGTTTCGGTGGGGGTAGTCAGGGGATTTCGAGCAGTACCTGGCAGAGGTACGATCCGCGTGTGTTTTGTAATGGACGCATTTCTCTCTCCAGAAACTTTGAATTGGCAAGCAGTTGTTCTGGCTAAAAATAGAAGAGGGCTTTGGATAAATCCCTAGCTATGCAAGTTCAGCGACTACTGCCTGTTTTTTGGAGAGAGCTTTCCGTGCCCAAAGAAGTGCACACCCTGAAGTTTGCTTGTCAGGAAGGTGAAAATCGGTAACCCTAATATCTAGAAGTCAAGGTCTGTGATCATTCCAGAAGACAGGGATAGAGAGCAAGGGCCAAAAGCCGTTCAACCAGTATATCTTCTTTATTTTGTAAGTCCAACAAATCAGTAGCCCACTTTCCAGTTTCTGTAAAGTTGCTGGATTTAGCCCAAGGATTTTACTCATAAACAAACTTAAATTGTGCATTGAATATATGGAAAGTAATTTGTTGACTTTTTAAAACTGTGAATTGGGTTATAAGAAGTGAAAAGGACGATTTTTGACCAAAGGGCATATAAAGCAAGGATGAACTTCACGGGGTCCATGAATTCCCGTGATGTACAAAAGCCTTCTAGGGGAGAAAGTCCAATACTGCTACAACCAAAACGGTAGCCACTAAGCCACGTGTGGGTATTGAACATTTGAAATATGGCTACATGACTACGACACTGAATTTTTTTGTTTTATATAATTTTAATTAACATTTAAAAACTGAAGCAGGGTAACATTTGTGTTAAAGACAACATTGTGTTAAACAAAACGTAATTATACCTAAGACACAAATTTAACGTATGACTACATTTCACTTCACCATTGAAAAGTTAATACCTAAATTGAGATAGGCTAGAAGTTCAAAAAAGCCCTCTAAATTTCAAAGTCTTGGTATGAAAATTTTGATTAAAATACGTCATTAATAATTTTATATTGATTACATGCTGGAATGATAAGATTTTTATATCTGAATAAAATATATTCTTAAAATTGATTTTATCCGTTTTCTTTTGTATGTGCATAATCAGATATTTAAAATTACCCATGTGACTAGAACCATATTTTCATTGGATGGCTCTGCTCCATAGCATTCATCACATTCTCCGAAAGATGTTGGAAGGAAAAGTTTCCTAGTGTGAAAGCTGGGTTTTGGAGTACTTTTTTTTTTTTTTTTTAAGATTTTATTTTTTTAATCTCTGCACCCACCGTGGGGCAGGAACCCACAACCTTGAGATCAAGAGTCCTGCCTTCCACCAACAGAGCCAGCCAGGCACTCCTGGAGCACTTTATCATTTGACACCTTACCTCAAAATTGAATAAATAGTAACAGTGACATTTATAAATACCTACCAAGTACCAGACAGCGGGGCAATCCTTACAAAAACTTTATAAGACGAATGTCATCCCCATTTGTAGTTAAGAAAATGGGGGTTGCAAGAAATCAGTTTGTGATGCGGTTCTGCGGGGCAATGGCTAGAGTTACCCTGTAAGGGTCCCATCTCTACTCCCCTTAATGTTTGCTGCTTATACGGTTAAAAATGAACCCAGTTCAACAGGGTTAATAAAGACATCAAGAGGGGCGCCTGGGTGGCTCAGTGGGTTAAAGCCGCTGCCTTCCGCTCGGGTCATGATCCCAGGATCCTGGGATGGAGCCCCGCATCGGGCTCTCTGCTCGGCAGGGAGCCTGCTTCCCTTCCTCTCTCTCTCTGTCTGCCTCTCTGCCTGCTTGTGATCTCTGTCAAATAAATAAATAAAATCTTTAAAAAAAAATAAATAAAGACATCAAGAATTGCAGGTAGTATATGGAGATTTCACCAGAGGGTAAGCACCTTGAAGAGTTGAGAGTAAGAGGAGGGTTGCTTACTTAGCATATTCAAATTTTAGCCTATATATGCTAGCCTGCCTCTGAATTCTCCTTCTTCTCTCGCAGTTTAAAGGGAGGTGAAAATGTTAAAAGACAAATTAAGGAATAATGCAGATACATTTATCCAAGAGTCCTCCAAAAAACCCAGCTACATCAAAATAACATAGGCAGCTTGTTAAAATTGCATTTTTCTGGGACTTACCCAGACCCAGGATCCTTGCAGGGGGGAGGGGTCCCAAGAACCTGCCTTATTAAAAAACACTCTCTCCCCGACTCCAGGTAATTATTAAACTACAATGCTTAAAAACCTCTTCCCTAGACATATCCCTGCATCCCCAACGTACTGTCTAATGTGCTTAGGTGAGAACCATGCATCCCAGACAAATAGTAACTTATCTCAGTTCCGTCATCCTTGGGAAATAATTATGAATAACTTTTTGAGGTTATTGTGAAGAGTAGGGATAATATATATAAAGCACCTGGCAGCATGCTTGACACCAAGTAGATGTTGAATAAATGGTAGCCATATGAAGCTTTCCAAACCTGATTATATTTATTTATGTATCACAAAGACAAGTAGAGAATTTGAGCATTCACTGTGTACTATGTTCTTGGTGACTTATGTATATTATCTTTATAAATTCTTACAACCATATAAAGTATAAAATATCTTTTTTCAGAAGAAACAGAAATGTGGAGATCAAGATATTTAACCAAGAGCACACAACTAATGAGTGACAGAGTAAATCACAAGATGTGATTCCAAAAACCAAGTTCTTTTCATCTCAACACCCTGCTTCTGGTAAATTCAATTAAGCCGTCCAGCTTAAAGACTAGAGAAAGGAGATGGAAAACTATAGCCCCTAACACTGTTGGGAACCAGAGAGAAGCAATCTGCAACAAATTATGGAGATTAAATACTTGTATATTATTATGAGTATGTATGTTACTTGTATATGAAATGACAAAAATCCTGAACCATTTCTGGTAGAAGATGTGCCTTAATTTCTTTCAGAATGAATTGCTCCCAAGACATTCTAACACCCTTTGTCTGTCTTGTCCATGAATAACATTTATGAAATGGTTGGCCATAACTTGAAGGACAGTCTGCAACTACAGACTACTAGCAGTATGATAACTGATCCAATGGGAAATCAGACCAGTGTCCTTAGCCTTGTTAACTCTACAGATGAAGCAAAGGAACTTACCACAAAGGAAACTATATTTAAAGTTGCACTTTATTATAACTAGTGCACAACAGGAAAAAAATTGATCAAAAAATTAATTGAGCAGAAAGAGTTTTTAAGAATATTCCATCTAGGGGCACCCAGGTGGCTCAGTGAGTTAAAACCTCTGCCTTCAGCTCAGGTCATGATCCCAGGGTCCTGGGATGGAGTCCCACATTGGGCTCTCTGCTCAGCAGGGAGCCTGCTTCCCTCTCTTTCTGCCTGCCTCTCTGCCTTGTGATCTCTGTCAAATGGATAAATAAAATCTTAAAAAAAAAAAAAGAATATTCCACCTAAACACAGTAGTTACCCAAGTGAATAACTGTTTGCTGTAACATTTTATTATCCAATGTATGACTCAGAATCCTCTTGCAGTAC
Organism: Taxidea taxus jeffersonii; assembly: GCA_003697995.1. NCBI lineage: Eukaryota > Metazoa > Chordata > Mammalia > Carnivora > Mustelidae > Taxidea > Taxidea taxus. The sequence continues at coordinate 185,425 of ML108112.1, read as the reverse complement.
TTCAAAAATAACAGACATTTTTAATTACAAGATGGCTTGGCTATGACAAGTTCTTACAATTGCACCCAATAAACTGTAAAGTACTGGTCTTTTAAAAGTTCCTACATTACTCTAAGTCAATTTATTGTTTAAGTCCTAATCCTGAAAGACAAACAAACTACTCATAGGTATGAATATTTAATGTTTAAAATCCAGAATGGTCGGAGCTCAGTTGGTAAAGCATTAGACTCTTGGTGGCTCAGTTGGTAAAGCACTAGACTCTTGATTTAGGCTCAGGTCATGATTTCAGACTCCTAAGATGGAGCCTCGGTGAGACTGAGTCCCGCGTCAGGTTCTGCTCTGGGGGTTTAAGAATTTTCTCTCGGAGTGCCTTGGAGAAGCAGAGAGAGAGTAGAAAGAAGTAAGTGGATGGGAAAGACTCTCAGAGCAGATCCATGAAGACTACCTAATTAAGTAAATAAATAGGATCAAGGAACAAGTTAAAAAGTTTAAACTTTTTAAAACTGCTTTAAGATTTCAAGTCTGGTTTTGGAGAGTGGTACTAATAACTAATACTGAAGAGAGAGGAGACATTTTTGAAGGGACAATGCGTTTCCCTGGCAGTTTCTAGTAAAAAAAAAAAAAAAAAAGACCAATTTAGTAAGTGAGGGTGTATGAGTAAAAAGGGTAGATAGTAAGGGAACTGAAAAAAGTACCAGAGAGCTCCAAGTTTCAGCTTTCAGAAGAGGAAGAATATTCCTCATGATAAGATCAAGGTTTAGCCGGTCTGACATTTTACTCAATGTCATTTCTTTGAGGCATCTGGTGGGAAAGGATAGAGAATATGGGATTTTGGAGAGGAGATAGAAACAGATTAAAAACTTGGTATGTAAAGAAAAATGTTATTTGAGGACAGTCAAGAAAATGAGAAATGGGCCTAGGGCACAACTTCCCAATTAGTTGGTTATGCCAAGAAATTAATCTTCTCAGCCTGGGGGGAAGTGCAGACTAAGAAGAAGGCTTATCCATTTTCCTCGGGTTCTAAGTTTGCCTTGATGTAAAAAGAATGGAGAACCAGTAGGGGAGGAAAACAAGTAAAGACAAATGAAAAAAACCTGCAGGTTTCTATCAGGATGATCAGGAAGTCTCGTACCTTTGAGCTAAATGAACTTAGGAAATTGTGAACAGAGAAGATTTAGAATGTACACGGTGAGAGCTCGTTAAAAGATCTACACACACCTCTGTGCAGTGTTCCTTTATTAAAACATTTTCAATATTAGTCCCTTTGTTAGCCACCTGATACTAATAGGTTATTGTATTTCAATTATACACCATCAGTTTCCTCTCAAAACCCTGACTGATACATTATTGGTAATTCTTTTTATCATCAATAACTTCACATAAATCATTAGAATGTCATGCACACTTATTTATCAAGCATCTATCATGCCCTAAACTCTTTGATATGTGATTTTAAAAGTAAAGTCACTCTTTGTAAAAATATTATGATTTTTGCTTTTGTGATTTTTAAAAAAATTGATGACCAATTAGTCATTTTAGGATTTCTAGAACCATTTCCATTTGATTACAATGTGGTATGACCTACCATCACTTAAACTCTAGAAGTAAGTGCTTTCTTTCCACATTGTCAACTTTTTTTTTAAAGATTTTATTTATTTATTTGACAGACAGAGATCACAAGAAGGCAGAGAGGCAGGCAGAGGGAGAGGAGGAAGCAGGCTCCCTGTTGAGCCGAGAGCCAGATGTTGGGCTCGATCCCAGGACCCTGAGATCATGACCTGAGCCGAAGGCAGAGGCATTAACCCACTGAGCCACCCAGGCACCCCACATTGTCAACTTTTAATCAATTTTTAAAAGAGTTAGCAAAGGTTATTATTCTGAATCACAAATAAAATATAATTTAAGTCTAGACCTTGTCTATGCATATAGGGTAAACAATTAACAGAGTTATCTTTGGGAGGTAGGATTGTGAAACTGTTCATTTTTTTACTTTATAATTTTCTATATTTCAAATTGTAAAGAATATTTAATGAGGTGGCTAGGTGACTCAGATGGTTAAGTGTCTGCCTTCGACTCTAGTCATGATCCCAGGGTCCTGGGATGGAACCCACATCTGGCTCCTGCTTTGCGGAGAGCCTGCTTCTCCCTCTCCCTCTGCCTACTGCTCCCCCTGTTTGCATTTTCTCTCTCCCTGTCAAATAAATAAATAAAATCTTAAAATATATATACATATAACACCTAAAATGAGAATAAAACAGCACAGATTTGTTTTGAAAAACCACATTAATTGACTAACTTCATGATAATAATAAATTTTATATTATATACAAGATATTATAAATTTTTAATTGCCTGAAATTAATTTTAAATTTGTTTTAAATATTAATTTCTTTAATTTATAGTTTTGTCCCAAACTACTGATGTAATCTCTCCTGATCCTTTAGGTAGTCTTTCCCATTGTCTGGGTTTAGAATTTCTCATGCTTTTCCTTGTATCTCTCCAGCAATGGTGGAGCTAGGAAGACATAATTATTAACAAGGCTAGTGTACAAATAAGGGCATTTAAACAAGTGGCATTTGGGATTGGAAAGATCCTTGGGGAAATCTAATCTTAACATGCTTTATTTACAGTAAAATCTCTCCACCCAAAAGACAGTACCTCTACTAAGTGTTTTTAAAATCCGTTTACATACTCTGGGAAAAGCAAGTAAACTAATATTTTCATTGGAAGGTATCCATATGTGTAGTCACAGTGGAATGCAGTAAAGCATGCCATTCCTAGCCAAAATGTAACGGGATGTAGTACAAAGAATGATGAATCCACTCATCAAAAATCTAATTACAGCATAGACTTGTTTTAGGATAAGGAATAATACAGAGGAATTAATATGGATCAATAACATATACAAAAACTGAAATAAATTCTATTAATAATATCCAATTTACACATCATATCAAATTCTGCCAATCTCTGTAATGTGCATAGACCTATTGGCATTTAATTCCAGAATAAAATTATTCTGGGAAATTCCTCAAAGCCACTTTCTGCCAGCTGTGTAGAGGTTAACTGATGAAGAAAGTAAGAAAGACATTTTTTTAAAATCTATGAGATATGAACCTGGAATCTTTCAATATTTTCATAATCTGATTATTTCACATGACAAAATATTTTTAAACCCTACTTTAGCCAAAAGTTTGATGCCTGCTTCTTCTCAGAATTCAAAAGCTTTAACAAAATAACTGCAGTGTGCTGTGTATAAATAACAAATCCCCCCTTTCCACTTAAATATTATTTAGACACTAAAACATCTCAAAATTCATGGAAAAACTGTAGCTACAAATATTATCGATAGTTGCCTCTGGATAATGAAACTCAGTAAAATTTTATTACACTTCTATTTGTTTTTTGTACTTCCTAAATTTTCTATGAAAACATTTTACTTTTATAATGAAGTGAAAATCAGGAGTAGCATTTTTAGTACATGCTAATATACATAACACCTATACACACATAGATTGTTATGGAAATTCGCATATACACATAAAAAGTACTTTAGAACAAATCAAAATTTTGACTAGCTAGATATTCTTCTGAATTCTTTATACATATGGATTTGTTTCATCCTCCTAGCAACCATAGGAGCTAGGTACTATTATTATTTTCAGATAAGGAAATGAAAGAACACAGTTAATATAACTTACATGTGTATAGCTGACTAGTATAGGCAGAACCAGGCTTTGAACCCTAACAATTTGACTGTAAAGTACATGTACATAACTGAAATGTGGCTGCTTTTACAGAGTATATTATGGAAGCTTATATCTCTGAAATTTTCTTTTCATGCAGGTTGGATTCGGACCAATGTGGTTCTAATTCAAGATGTAAACTTCCTTGACTATTTTTATGTTTTTGCTTAACTGACAAGGAATATTAGGGGAGTGACAACAAAGTAAAAAGATTGATCATAATATAAGTAATTTCAGGATTAAGAGATAAATCTCTAAGCCTGATAGTAAAGAATATTTTCTTCAAATACTTTAAACTGGAACCACTATTTCTATTAAGATTCATATCCTTCCCTGGGGCACCTGGGTGGCTCAGTGTGTTAAAGTCTCTGCCTTCGGTTCAGATCATGATCCCAGGGTCCTGGGATTGAGCCCTGCATCGGCTCTCTGCTCTGCAGGGAGCCTGCTTCCCTCTCTCTCTGCCTGCCTCTCTGCCTACTTGTGATCTCTCTCTGTCAAATAAATAAATAAAATCTTCAAAAAAAAAAGATTCATACCCTTCCCTACAGAATGAGACCTTTTGATAATAGTAACTTATTTTTTTAATATATGAAAAAATCAAATTTTAAACTCTACAGAATATTTGGTTTTCTCTATGAATTTCTTCTAGAAAGGAAAATTTGAAAACATATATATGGTTGTTCCATCAATACAAAGTCAAATATCCAAATATTATCTGAAAAATACAGTATTCAAATTTGTCCTAGATTTTATTTTATTTTTTAATTTAACCCATGTACTTGATACCGATACACCTTAATCAGTCTGAATAGAATGGCCTTAATCAAGGCTGTAGTAAACATTGAAAGATAATTCTGATAAATTTTTGAACACACATTCAGCACAAGAGCTAAAGTAATGTCACAAAAGCACTGTGATAAAATGGGCAAAATGAATACCACATTGAAGTAAACGAAACACATTTCCCAAATTAACATCAATTGAACATTTCATTTAATGAAATTTATTAGGCCAGTAAGTCTTTCTATGTAGGATTTAATCTTTAGGAGAAAAAAAATGAAGACATTTCTTGTTTTCTTTATATCTACCTGGTCAGATTCCTTGACAAAATTCTGATAAACTTTTTTTTCTATTTAATAGAAATTTATATTGTTTATATTATACTATTTATTAAATTTATAATATTTTAAATTTTGTATTAAGTATATACTTATGTTTATATAATGTAACAGATAAATCAGTGTGTTGTCATTACAGAAGTTAATCTCTATAACACTAAAGTGTTTCTGACCCAAAGACAGAAGCATACAAAAATTTTGACCAAGAGATCCTCTTATACAAGGGGACAGAGGCCTTAGAGTATAAGGAGAACTTTTAGTAGGTTTTTATCAAGAGGGTGGAAATATCCCTATGAAAATCAAAATCTTATCTATTTCATAGATATTTCAATATGACCAGCAGGGACAAACGTGTTTCAATCCCTCCTGGAAATGAAATGAGTTTGTTCTTACAACTTGAGCCAACGTATCAACTGTTACACATAGATCCAAATATAGTGCCTCCTGGCAAAGAAATAGCCCACAGCAAGAGGCAGAGCTGGTGGACACCTGATAGCATTGCCTGAGTAACTTGAGCTAAAGTTTTGCTTGTTGTGGAGACAAATAACACTGAAAATCCGGGCAGAGAACAAATCACATTACCGCAATTTTAGAATGTCCTTTGAAGATGGATTTGATATCTCTTGATATTTTTTTTTGCTTAACTTTTTATTAAGAAATTTTAAACATACACTTTTTAAAAAGATCTTATTTATTTATTTGAGATAGAGTGCAAAAGAGAGAGAGCAATAGGAGGTGGGAAGGGTAGAGGGAGAAGCAGACTCCCTGCTGAGTAGGGAACCCAATATGGGGCTCGATCTGAGGACCCTAGGATGATGACCTGAGTCAAAGGCAGACATTTAACTAACTAAGCCATTCAGGATCCCCAAACATACTTTTTACTACAGAAAGAATATTACAATAAGCTCCCAATGTATCAATTATCAAGCCTCAACAATTACCACCATTAATATATAATTTAAAGTTTTATACATGGCTTTAAACAAAAATAAATTTTATACATGAAAAAATTTCACAAACTATTATTTAGGATAAATGAAGGACTGTGGTTTTTAGTTCAGTCATGTTGCACTTGAAGAGCTGATTAGAAAGAGAACACTAGGAAGGTTTTTTTCAGACTGAAACTCTCAGGACAAATAAGACTTTATGAAGTCTCTATTAATTAAAACCAAGCATATTCAGAAACTCACTTTTATTGATGCAACTACAGAATAAGCAGATTCTCAGGGATTCATTCACGCTAAAAATAAAGCTCACTAGAAGTTGGTGAGAAACCCAGAAGTTTATTGTAAATTAAAAAAAAAAAGGATACTTGTGAAGCAATCTGGAATATTCAGATCATTTTACTTCCAGGGAAGTTCAGTTGAAAAATAAAGGTTAGGTTAGAAGTTTGTTTATCTGGAGTAGAATCAGAGTGAAAAGAGGTAGAAGAAGTTAAGGTGAACCTCATTCAGTTGGGATAATGGTTAATCATTGGGTGGTCGCTTCAGTAGGTGATGTAAGGTGCTCATAACACACTGTACTCGGGCCACAGCTAGAGAACACTAACAAGACTCAGTTTCACACTCTTCTTGTTAAAGCTCCCAGTTTCCTTTTTTTTTTTTCCCATATTACTAAAACACTCCACTATAAAGATATCCAATGTCTAATATTATAGTTTACCTACCTAAGTAGCTTTTATATTAATGTCTTCCTTTTTGAGGGAAACTCCCCTGGCCCCTGGCTGATATTTAGGAAGAAACCTACTTGGAAGCCATGGACTCCTGGGCATACTATCTACCATCCCTCATATCATTTAGATCAGAATACTGGCAAAACACAAAATACAATTTTTGCACCTGTTTTTGCAGATTTCAGAAAAAGGACTTTTGTTTTTTGTTTTTGTTTTTGTTTTTCTGGGATTGCTAAAAGAAAGACTGGATTATTAACCAAACTCTAGGGGATGCCTTCCTAAAGAATCAAAGTTTTTGCTTTGATTTCCAACATGAACACCAGAAAAAAAATTTTTAGCCTTTTCCAAGCTTGTTGATTCTATTGTTCATGAAACTAACAAAATAGACTTGTTTCTCTTCTGTGCATGCATATGCTACCAATTTATTGCTGTATCATCTTTTCTTTATCAAAGAATTGAGAAGTGAAACCATTTCAAGAGTTCTCAGATTACATGATTAGAATTTCTGTTTCATTAGCTCTCTTGCATTATGAGGTTACAAGAGTAGTGAGAAGCATTTATCAGCAGAACAGAGGTTTCATGACTTCATTTATTCTGAGTGACTTCCTTTCTAACCCAACCAAATCCAGAATAATCTGACTTGTTCAACCAGCCTGCTAATTATCTGAATTCTTAAAAATCAATTTCAACCAAAAGAATAAAATTGGAGAGCATTTCATTGTATCCTCATGAATTGCGAACACACTCCGATTCCGGCATTTGCAAAGAGCAGTTTCCTTCTCTGCTAGTCTGTTTTGAGACAGTTGGCTAGTAGACCATATAGTAACAAAATAGTGGGGATGCAGAGGAATTTCCTTGCTGTAGCATTTAGGTATCAGAAACATCTCAGAAATAAAGTCGTTTGGACACCTGGGTGGCTCAGTTGGTTGAGCGTCTGCCTTCAGCTCAGGTCATGATCCCAGAGCCCTGTGTTAGGTTGGGATCCCTGCTCAGCAGAGACTCTGCCCCTCTGTCCTCCCACTCCACTCATGCTCTCTCTCTTGCTTACTCTCTCTCAAATAAATAAATAAATATCTTAAATAAAAAAAAAGAAAAGAATGTACGTTTGGTTATCTTCTATACAAATATAAGATAATGTTGGGCATAAATAATTTCACCAATAACAAGTCACTTTTTAGTTTTCAAGTTAAAAAAATTCCCTGGTTAGTTACACAAAATCTAAGGCAATCTTCTATTATTTTCCTCAGATTTATTTGCGTGTGTTTATTTTCTTATCTATATATTTACAACTATTATGGATTGACAAATAATTTCTTAGAAGAGCCCACCTACAAAATGACGACAAGATCATCAGACAATATCAGAGCATGATATTTTTAGCTCAGGAGCATGCACACAGAGTGTACATACAATGCTTCCTATTCTTCACATTTTTTCCCTTAAAGACTTGTAAGTACCACCATATGAGTGGTAGGATACTACTTTATTGCAAATGGAAATTTTGCAGATAGGACTGGGTGACATGAGTAGTGATGTTTAGATGTTATTTGTTGACAAATTGGCTTTGTCCTATGTAGTCATAACAACAGATTTTAATCTCTAAGGCTTTTATTAAAAGACATTTTTAAAAAATACTATATTTTTAAGTAATCTCCACAGCCAATGTGGGGCCTGAACTTACAACCCTGAGATCAGGAGACTTGTGCTCCACCAACTGAGCCAGCCAGATGCCCCTGACACTGTATTTTTTGCTTCGGTTGTTAAGGTTTTAATTAATGATTGTGTTGTTGTGAGGTGAAGCAGTAGAAAGGGGAAAGTGAAAGGATCAGGGGAAAACAAATGCAAAGAGACAAGGAAGCCAAAAAAGAAAGGAGAATAGGTTGGGAGAAGGCAGAAAGTCCCTTAGGAAGAAAAGCAAGAAGAAAAAACTCTGAGCGAATAAGGAACAGTCTGCTTGACTCTCACAGTAGTGTCATTATTTCCAGCAACAGGACCCCAAGCACCACCCAGAAGATAAAACAGTCACATAAGTGAGGTGATAAATATTCAATTCCCATATTGTCCTCTTAACTCTCAAGTTAACTTTTGCTCCTATCAGTTTTTCATTCCATGACTGTTACCAAAACCCACTGATCTTTTCTCTCTTTCTCTCCTTTCAGGCTGAAGGTAATGAGATGCCGAGCCGTGTACTGTCATAAAACCAGACCAGAGGAGCAAACAGATGTTTAGATGAAAGAAGAAAAGTTTCAGGAATCTTCTGACCCCAATCCATACCATCAGGCCACTTCCTGAGCTAACAGAGCTCCCTGCTAAGGTTCTGTAATGCCGGGCTTTTGTAAGCAATACTCCCTTTACAGAAGAGGAAGCTGTAGCTTGAAGGCCTTGCCTATGGCTGCCCAGTGAGTGATTAACAGTCAGAAATAGAACTCAGACCTCATGACGTCAGATTCAGTGTTCTTTCCACTTAACGATGCCTAAAAATACAAACAAATAAAAAACTCCCCAAAGCAAATAAAACCTTATCCACTTCTGTTTGCCTTATGCCTCTGAAGCCTGGAGTTCAGTGAACCTGATTTTGTAATTCTAGCTTTTTATACACACAACACCTGAATTTATAACAGATGGATCCATTTAAGGGTATTTTGCTAAGTAACCTTTTCTTAATTTTCATATTGAGACAAATAATCGAGTAATACCCTATAATAATAGTTTCAAACTATAAGGACCTTTAGAAAATGTTCTATTATTTTAAAGTAAAAACGTCTTTGGCTGAAATGAGATCTTTTTTGAGTTTTTATTTACTTTACTGTGTTCTATCAACACCACCTCTACAAATTTGTCTTGTTGACTCTAGGTCTCAGTTTAAATGTCATTTCCTTGGGGCAGCCTTCTCTGACTGTTTGGACAAATTATCTTCTCCCCCCAACCACCCCCTATTTAGACTTTTTTTTTATAGCACTTGGACTTTTCCTTCATAGCTCTTGTTATGACAGCAATCACAGAGCATTTGAGTAATTATTGTTTAATGTCATTGTTGCCTTCTAGGCCATAAGCACCAGGAGGGCAGAATTTGTCTTGTTCACCAATATATTCCCAGCACTTAGCACAGTGATTGGCACACAATAAGGGTTCATTAAATATTTAATAAGTGAGGGATGTGTTTCTTAGTGTAACCACATACATTTTTGCATTTCTGGTTTAAGGCCTTATTGCACGGCCTGCAATAAGATCTATGGCTTTTATATCAGTCATCCCTTTTTGTTTCTGAGTCTGTTTTAAGGCATTTAAGAAGAATAACAAAAAGTAATAGCCCCCTTATTGTGTGCCTACTGTGTGCCATGCACTAGGTCAGGTGTTTTTGATGCATATTCTCATAACAACTCTATGAGGTAGCTACAGTGTTTAATCACACATACAGATGGGGCTACTGTTGTTCAGAAAGTTTAGAAATGTTATCTGTCTGCCACATAGTAAGTGCTCAATAAATATGTATTGATTTAATTCAAAAGTCTCTATGTTGAATCATGATTTAAAGCGATGATTTTTTTTCAAAGCTCAATAGTGATTGGTTTACAAAATTAATATAGTACAACTACATTTACTCACATAGAGGAAGAAGTCATTTTCATATTTGCCCATATGTCATTTAATAAACAGCAAACAAATACAGTCATAGATCGACTAGCCCAAACTTTCCTTTTTCCTTCAGACCTATTCCTGATTCCTTCTTTTGAGGCCTACCCTAGAATTTCACGTGTCCCAACTACTTGATCTCTATAAACTGTGAGATGAGAAGAACAATAGAACCTTATTGAAAGAGAGATAGTATGCCAAATGGTGGAAAACAGCTATTTATGTGGCCAAATTTGAAGAGTTTTTAGTATGGAATTATTTCTATTCTTCAAAATAACATTGCCAAGAATCTTTTCATTGTAACTCTACCACTCCTGTACTCACGGAATAATTTTTCTTTTTATTTCCTTTAAAAGTTACAAACAAGTTATTTTCTTTTCTGTTTTCTTTTTCTTTTTTTAATAGGCTCCACACCCAACATGGGGCTCAATCTCACAACCCTGAGATCAAGAGTCACATGCTCTACCAACTGAGCCAGCCAGGCACTCCACAAACAAGCTCTTAAGAAAAGCTATACATGTGATAACAGAGATTCTCAAGGATAAAAGCTTTTCTGTATGTTCTGTTTATTTCATGGCTCTTTCTAGCAACTAGGAGACCATATGATGTAGAATCCAAACTTGAATGCATAAGTGCATAAATTCAAATGCATAAATCATTTCAGAAATTAAACAGCGTAGCATATAAGATGAAGGAAAATGGGACTTATAGAGTGCCTATCATGTGCCCAGCTCAGGGGAAGCCCCTAGTTATCTTACACAATTCCATCAAAATCCCAGAACATGTTCCAGTTAAAGGAACAATCTGCCTAGGCCAGTATCATGAGAAGGAGCTGACCTCCCACCAAATGAGAGGAGTGAATAAGTAGAAGAGAATCTAGCTTTAGTAAGACCTAATATTACATGAATTTTTATGTGAATGAATTGACAATTCCACAAATATAAAGACTATATCCAGGAAATAGTCTTCTTAAGAAACCAACTTTAAAGCTTATGCTGAGTAATCTCCACAGATTCTCCTCTGCATTGACCGCTTCCCACCAGTACCATCCCCATTGCTACTTTAGACAGATTTCATTATATGGCCAACATAAGACAAAGGTTTACAGCCCAGCTTTTAGTAAGTCCATTCTTCCTATCCTAGTCCCTTCATATCCAAGCATGTCAAAATAGTAATTATCAATATCTAATTACTAGATTAAATTACTAGCATACTTGAGATTTATATTATTTTCCTTCAAGTAAGGACCACTTGAGTGTGTGAAACCTGCAGGCAACATCTAGTGAAGACATCTTTTCATTAATGCAGGCTTGGAGATATTTTGGACTGAAGTCCTAGATTTACTTTATTTTTAATTTTTTTTATAAATATTTCTTTTTTTTTAAGATTTTATTTATTTATTTGACAGAGAGAGATCACAAGTAGGCAGAGAGGCAGGCAGAGAGAGAGAGAGAGAGAGTGAAGCAGGCTCCCCGCCGAGCAGAGAGCCCGATGCGGGACTCGATCCCAGGACCCCGAGATCATGACCTGAGCCGAAGGCAGCGGCCTAACCCACTGAGCCACCCAGGCGCCCCCCTAGATTTACTTTAAAGCATCTGTATTTTGGGGCAACCGGGTGGCTCAGTCGATTAAGCATCTGACTCTTGACTTTGGCTCAGGTCATGATCTCAGGGTCATGATCTCAGGATTGTGAGATAGAGCCCCATGTCTACCTCTGCACTGGGTGTGGAGCCTGCCTAGGATTCTCTCTCCTTGCTCCCCGCCACCCCCTACCCCCGTCCCCAATCATCTAATTTCATTAGCAACAATGAACAGAGTAAAACTTTTCCCTCTACTGGCTGTTTTACTTGATGACTAGATATATCATCTTGCCAAGTAAATCACAGGACCAGAGTAATGGATTAAGCTCTTACATGCCGTGGGAGAGGGGAAAGATATCTTGGGGGTGCTTTTGAATTTCATATCTCATTTGTTTAAATTGGGGAATGCAAAAAATGATTAAAGTTTTCCTATCTTAGATCTATCATGTATTCTTGCTGATATAAATAGATGAAACTATTACCAGTGTTGTCCAAAGTTTAGAAAGCTCATCATCTACATCATGAAGACAAACAAACTCTCCAAACACAGTTCCGCCCAGCAATTTAAAAAAGGCCTTTGAAGATGTCCACGGCTTTGGCAGTGTTCCAGAACCAGCTGGATCAGAGCAATGCAGCTTAATATAGAACACGGCAACCCTGGAGAGTTGTGAAAGTCAGTGTGGCGTCTGGAGCCAATGAATGTGATTGACATTGATGGACCTAACCCTCCACAGCGAGATATTTGTCACGATTTCCTGAGAAAAGAGATTGTATATCTAAAATTAATAGAATAAATAGTTTCTGAAGTACACAAACATCAACACTATTTTCTTTATTTTTTGTCTTTATCTACATCGAGGCAAAGATTCTAACACATAATCACTTAGTCTAGTGTATTACGTTAATATGTTAAAAACCAGTACTGGACTTAGTTCACTTATTTTTGGTTAGCTCTGCCCTAGTCTCAAAGAGAAAAACAACAGATACCTCCAATTGATCTGTGCCTGGTAATCACAGTAGTGGTAACAGTTCTATGAAGTAGAAAGCTCTCCATTAAACTATCTAACTAGAGAGACTGAAGGTTCATTCATTCATTAATTCATTCATTCAAAAAATGTTTAGTGCTTATTCTATAACAGGCACTTTGCAAGGGAATGAGTATTATAATTAATAAACTAAGCCTTCATGGAGTAAACATTTGTGTGTCTGATAGGAAATAAAATAGGTAAATACATTATTTTCAAGTGGTGGTAAATGTTAGAAAGACCAAGAAGTAGGATAAGGGGATTAATGTTATGAGGGGGTGGGGTGATATTTTAGGGCAAGAACTCTTTGAGGAGGTGACATTTAAGCAGATTGCTGAGTGATATAAAAAATGAGCCACACAAAGTTCTGAGGAAAAGCATTTCAGAAAGAATGAAAAGCAAAAGACAACCAAACAAAAAAGATCTTCAGAAGGAAACACATTGAATTTATTTTAGAACAGCAAGGAGGAAACTAGAGGGAGAGAAGTCCAAGATGAGATCAGAGAAGTAGCCAAAGGCCAAACATCGGGCTTTGTGGGCCATGAAGAAGTCTGGATTTCAGTCCAGTGTCCAGAAAGTCACTGGAGGGCTTTTAGCAGGGGTAGGACATAATTCCACAAACACAGACTTTAAAAGGTAGAAGTGGAATCAGAGAGACCAATTAGAAGAGAGATGGTGACTTCACTCTAGGTGTGATAGTAGTAGATGTGATAAGAAGTCATGGAGCACTGCAAATACTTTGGGAGTCGGTGTGAAGATATTTGTTGATGGCTTATAGAGTGTCATTTTGCAAAACAGGAATCAAGAATGATCCTAACGTTTTGCCCTGTGCCTACGCATGAATGGTATGTCTCTTACTGAGATATGGAGAGTGGTCAAGGCAAATGGGAAAGCAAAGTTTTAAGAAAAAATATCAGTGATGCTAGATGCTATAAATATGCATGAGAAGTAGAAATAAATCTTGGGGAACCTGGGTGGCTTAGTCAGTTGAGTGTCTAATTCTTCATTTCCGCTCAGGTCATGATCTCAAGGCAGTGGGACTGAGCCCCCATATTGGGCTCAGGAGTCTGTTTGTCCTTCTCCCTCCCTTCACTTGCATGTGAGCTCTCCCTCATTCACAAATAAATAAAATCTTTAAAAAAAAGAAAGAAATCTCAAAATCTTAGGTGTTACAGCATAAAGATCACATTTATACAAAAATCAAGACATTATACCATTAATTATGTTTCTAGAGGACAATAGGCATGGGCATTGGGAAAAGATGTTTTCAATTTTCTTTTTTATACATTTCCGTGCTTGCTTAAATTTTTCTAAAAATCTCGCTCATATATTATTCTAAATTTTAATATACCAATAATGTAGTAATAAAAATCAAGTTAAATGAGAGATTACAGAGTAAACAGATAGAAAGAAAAATCAACCGCATTTACCTGCTCAGAGAGGTTTTAAAACTCTGCAGCTTCTACACCCATTAGTAAGCCATAGAAGTGGACAGGTGCCTCTCCAACTCCCTCTTCTAACTTTACATTTGGCATTAACATCAGCTTATTCCTTAGTTTAAAGTTTTCTTTCTTTCCCTAGCTATCTATGCCCTATGCTGCTCCACTTGTAGTATGATACGCTCTGCCTCAGGTTCTAAAATGGTTTATATACAGCTATCTCAAAAGCATTTGCCATCTGTTCTAATCCAGTAACTGCTTAAGGCCCAAACCAGTTGGCTTCAATTAGCTAAATGAGGCCTGTTTGTTTGCTCTTTGGAGTTGGGTAGCAAACGCAAGGGTATTCCAACTTGCCATATTACCTGATGCCTTCACCATGAAATCAGTTAGTATACTAGCTGTCATGAAGTCACTTTTTCTGTTTAGAGAAGAAAGTAGCCAAAACTCTCAGGGACATTTTAACAGACTCCTATAGAAGGTGGATTAGGGCCTCTATTAACATGCTCAGTCCCAGGATTCCTGGAATATGGGTTATTCTACTGATCTTCTCCCCTCACATTCTCCCAATGAGTTATCCTTCTCCCCATGCTGGGTCTTACTTCATGGGTATTCACTAGCAGGGTGCCTGGGTGGCTCAGTCCGTTAAGCATCCGCCTTTAGCTGCAGTCATGATCCCAGGGTCCTGGTTTCGAGTCCCATATAGGGCTCCCTGCCCAATGGGGAATCTGCTGCTCACTCTCCCTCTGCCCCTCCCCCCACTCATGCTCACTCTCTCTCTCTCAAATAAATAAATAAAATCCTAAAGAAAAAAGGTATTCACTAGTTCACTTATAATGTCAATTTAATGTTTTTAAAACTGTGATTGTCAAATTATTAATTCATTTTAATGTCAGCTTTATTGAGGGACAGTCTTAAATGTACAATTCAATGAGTCTTGACAAATGTATATGGTTTTATAACCATACACACAACCAAGGTATAGAACAATTCCATCACTCCCCAGAAGTTCCTTTATTATCTCTTTGTAGTCAATCCTCTTCCTGCCCCTGCAGCTTCTGACAACTGCTGATCTTTCTGTTGCTGCTGTTTTGCTTTTTTCTAGAACTTCATATAAATGGAATCATGTAGTATGTAGTTTTTTGTGGATGGCTTCTTTCCCCAGCATAATATTTTTGAAATTCATTCATGTCTTTGCATGTTTAAGTTGGTTATTCCTTATGGCTGTATTTTGTTGTATGGATTTACTATATTTTATTCATCCATTCACAAATTAATGGATATTTGAGTTTTTTATAACTCACATAAACTTAGAACAAATTTGCAAACTTGCTTACCAGTTTTTGTGTGGATATAGTTTTTACTTCATTTGAGGAAATATCAAGAAATAGGACTGCTAGGCACCTGGGTGGCTCAGTCGTTAAGTGTCTGCCTTCGGCTCAGGTCATGATCCCGGGGTCCTGGGATCGAGTCCCACATCGGGCGCCCTGCTCAGCAGGAAGCCTGCTTCTCCCACTCCTACTCCTCCTGCTTGTGTTCTCTCTCTCTCTCTCTCTCTGTCAAAGAAAGAAAGAAAGAAAGAAAGAAAGAAAGAAAGAAAGAAATAGGATTGCTGAGTTGGGTTTAAATCTATCATCTTACTATGTGTACTATTTATTTACATCACCTTCATTTTTTAAAAAGACTTATTTATTTGAGAGAGAGAAATCACATGTTGAGGGGAGGGGCAGAGGAAGAGAAATCCTGAAGCAGACTCCCTGTTGAGCGCAGAGCCCCATATGGGCCGGATCCCAGGACCCTGAGATCATAACCTGAGCCAAAATCCAGAGTCAGACACTCGACTGACTGAGCCACCAAGATGCCCTGACTTCTCCTTCATTTTTTTAAAATTTAATTTATTTATTTGACAGAGATCACAAGTAGGCAGAGAGGCAGGCAGAGAGAGGGGGGAAAGCAGGCTCCCTGCTGGGCAGAGAGCCCAATGCAGGGCTTGATCCCAGGACCCTGAGACCATGACCCAAGCCACTGAAGGCAGAGGCCCAACCCACTGAGCTCCCTAGGCACCCCTTCACCTTCATTTTTGAGAGAGATTTTCACTAAGTATCAATCCCAGTTTGGCAGGTTGGTTTCTATTATTTTTAAGTTGCTGTTCAGGCTCCCTCTCCAACCTAAAAACCAAAATTAAAGGCCAGAAAAAAGGAAAGCATTAACAAGAGTAAGTAGAGAAAAGAGATTTAAAGGTAATGTTGCCTTAACTCTATGAGGGGCCGATAGTTTCTCTTTATTACCACCAGATTGTGGGTCATCTTTCTGTGGTGCTGAAGTCCTGAACAACAAGCCAAAGCACCAAACTTGGTCTCTCTCTCTTTTAGTTTTTTTCAGATCACATTCCTAGATCATCTCTATGCCTGCCTTGGAGTTATGTGTGTAATAGTGTGACTGAATTTCTGCTGGTGGAATATGAGCTGAGATGAATGGCACTCCTAGGCCTGGACCATAGAAACCTCCAGTTCCCAACCTACTATGGTTTTCCATCCGCTGGAGAGCCCTGACAAGTCACATATTGAAAGTGACAAAGCCATGAGAAGGAAGGAACCAAATTATCGCTTACAGGAAATGTTACAGGAAGCTCTCTGTTTATCAGGAATCCCTATTTTGACCTCATGTGAGCAAGAAAATAAAAGCAAAAACTATTATGCTAAAGGCACTGACTTGGGGTCTTTTGGTTGGTACTTAGCCCAGCGTTTCCTTAATACATTGTCCTTCCCTCCTCTCTTGTTCTCTTCTGGCCACTCACTAAAAAATGAGATGTATTTCAAACCACACAAAGGTTTGTGTTCTTTCTGGTATTTATGTGTCTTTGTAAGATTGATATTGAGAACAGTTAGTGTGCTTAGGTGTGCAGGGTGACATTACAGACATGGGCCTGGAAGTCAATCATACCTTGGCTTGAGTCCCTGATCAACCACCATACTAACTCTCTGACCAAGTTATAGTTTTCTCATCTATACGACTAGAATATTAACTCTTCCTTTAGAGGTTTTTATAAAGCTTATGTAAGATACTATATACAAATTGCTTTGCTCAGGGCCTTACACGGTTAAGAATAAAGAGTAGCAAACACGATTATTATCCTATTAATCCTTCTCTTATGCATTGTTGGTGTAATCTGTTTAATAGTTAAAAAAGTCTCCTGTTATAACCCAGATGTGCCATCACTGAAAAGTAACTATAGTTTCAAATTGTTCACTAATTATTTCTTCCTGAAGATATACCAGAATATTATCTTTTTTTTTTTTTAAGATTTTATTTATTTGTTTGTCAGAGAGAGTGAGCACAGGCAGACATAGTGGCAGGCAGAGGCAGAGGGAGAAGCAGGCTCCCTGACGAGCAAGGAGCCCGATGTGGGACTCGATCCCAGGATGCTGGGATCATGACCTGAGCCGAAGGCAGCCGCTTAACCAACTGAGCCACCCAGGTGTCCCCAGAATATTCTCTATACAGATTATAACAGGGCTAATTTTAGATGAATCAATAATAAGGCAATAAAATTCTGCTTTCCATAAAAATGCCTAGGTATTATCAGTTTGGAAATAAAAAAGAGAGTTCAGATGTATTCATCATCCTGTGGTTTGGAATCTGACTCTTGGTTCAACGCACAGGATTATTTAGTCCCCAAAGGCCCGCCTAATCTTGTCAGAAGGGAGATAACCCAAGTGAAGAAGTACTTTCTGTGCCTTCACCTTTAAATTATAACACTGTTAATGGCTCTTATCTTACAAATTGTCTGCCAAAGTGCCTAGTTTTTAAGATTAAAGTCCTAGGGAATGTTTGAAAACTAGATTACAGTTTAACTATATTTCCCCCAACTTTCCAGTTGAGTTCTACATTTCTCCGAGTCTGAGTCTCTTGTCCTACATTAGAAAAAAAAAACACAACTTTTTAAAAATAATTAAGCACATCATCTGCTCGTATTCGTCACACAGTAAAATGCTAGTTTCATTTCTTTAAGGTTTTATTTATTCAGTTAACAGAGAGGGAGAGTACAAAGTAGGGAGAGCAGCAGGCCAAGTGGGAGGGAGAAGCAAGTGCTCTGCTGAGCCAGGAGCCAGATGCAGGGCTCGATCCCAGGACCCTAGGATCACGACCTGAGCCAAAAGCAGCCGCTTAACAAACTGAGCCACCCAGGCGTCCCTAGTTTCATTTTCAGTACTGGGTCCATTCCTCTGTGGCTTGAGGAGCATCCAATTCCAAGGTGATAGACTAGGGTAATTATTGAAATTGCTCTCATATTTATACCAAATAGCACACAAAGCAACTTAGAAGAAAAATTACGCTGTATCCTTAGCACAGTCATGCATGCCCAGAAGTGTTTTAAAATGTTGCTATAAAGTTTTTATCTAGGGCACCTGGGTGGCTCAGTCAGTTAAGTATCTGCCTTTGGTTCAGGTCGTGATCCCAGGGTTCCCTGCTCAGCGAGAGTCTGCTTTTCCTTCTAACCCTTCCCCCTTGTTCGTGATCTTTCTCTCTCAAATAAATGAATACAATCTTTTAAAAAAATAAAGTTATTATCTAGCTATTACTTGGGACTTGCAAATGAAAAACAATTTAGTTACATAGGTTATAAAGTAAACAAATCACACCAGAAAGAAAATGTTAATTTGAAAAGATATGCTCTCATGAAAAGGGAAAGTTCAGGATGTAGCTTTATTTTTGCTGGAGGGGTAGGGAGGGTAGGGAGAGGGTTGGTGCATTAGGGGAGGTTGGAGAAGAAGAGGAGAGGGAGAATATGAATGAATTATAAAAGAATCACATTTTGAGGAATGCCTGGTTTGCTCAGTCAGATAAGCATCTGCCTTCAGCTCAGGTCATGATCCCAGGGTCCTGGGATCAAATCTCACATCAGGCTCCCTGCTCAGTGTGGAGCTGCTTCTTCCTCTACCCCTTCCCCTGCTCATGCTATCCCTTTCCCCACCCTCTCTTTGACAAATAAATAAATAAAATCTTAAAAAAAAAAAAAGAATCACAAAAATTTATAACCGAAAGAACATTGGAGCACAATGAAGATTGTATCCACAGTATTGAACAGTAATTTCCTATAATTATCATATGATAATATGATAATATCATATTGATATTATCAATATCATATGATAATCATATGATAATATGATGATAATATATGATATCATATGATGAATAATATCATATGATATTATCATATGATAATATGAGGCTAAAATACTACAGTAAATGAACTAGTAACAATAGAAAATTATGTAATTTGGATTCTTTTGCAGTGCACAAAAATTAGCAAGGTTAAATAAATGTCTAATCTAATTTATGTAGATATCCATCCCTCCAAATAAGTGGGGAATCATTCAGATAACTCATCAGTTAAACAGGAGACATTTTAATTTTAATAATTATGTTTTTAAAAACTAGATCTCATCTATATTCAACTATCAGATAATCAATTATATGTTTGTAATTTTATAAGGTAGTTCAGAAAGGTGGATGTAAGATTTAAAAACACATAAATCCAGGGTGGTCCAACCAACTGTTCAGAATGTTGCTGCTTAGTATAGAAACAGGATTTTTTTTCTTTCTACCTTTTCAGACATTAAGATGATTAAGATGATTAAAATCCTGACTGACACCAGGATTAACATCCACTTTATATTGTCAAGCAATCCCTCTGCTTTGAGCTCCTTGTGTTATGAGGGAAGGTTTCAAAATCCAAGAAGACAAGGCTTTACTTTGATTTAATTCAAGAAACACAAAGATGAGAGTAATCAGAGCTAATGAGGCTTCCGGTTTATAAATATTACTGTATTAGAGAAATAAAAACTTCAGAAAACCATAAACAGTTTATATTCCTGGGTAGTTCCATTTTAATTTTTTGATTAAGATTTATCTAGTCTTCATGTTCCAAGCAGCAATTTTTAAGAAGCCATAAAATAAAGGAAATAACTGGTATTTTATCTAATTTAACTTCAGTATGCTAACCATGGAAAAAACAAGTTTCATGTCAAAACATGTTTATCAGTTGGAGGAACTGATTATCTTGCAGTAACAGTTTAAGGAACTAAATCACAGGTTGTTGAAATTGGAGATGCCGTTTCAATGTGAGATTATATATTTGATCGATTATCTGCATGAATGCACATCTCCCAAGTGGAAGATTTTTAATTTGAAAAATAAGCTACAAAAGCTCATATAACAACCAAACCTACAAATAAAAACTACAAAGTATGTGGGAGTCGTTGAGACTTGCTTATGAAGGAAAAACGGAGTGTAGCATGTCCATGTGAGACTAAGAGCAAAGTCAAGGTACAGGTAAATAGACTGAATATTTTGGAGAAAGAACATAGAGAGTGAAAAAAATAACTTTTTCTCTGAAAATGGACCACTATAAGTTGACAGCTAAAAATCCTAAATTATTCATATTTTACTAGACTTAAGTTACAACAAATAAGTACTAAAATTGGATATCTGGTGTGTTTGTTATATGACTAAATTGAGATATGAATATCTGTTTCTGATCTTCTAAGTATTTGTTCTCACTTGAAAATTAAAGCTCAAAGTTATTATTCACGTGAACATCTAAGACTTTCATCTCAAGCACCAAGTTACAATATAAAGTAATGTAAATAACACCTTTTCATGTTAAAGGAATAATAATGAAACCATTTCCTCACTTTCCTCATGAGAAAATCCAAAGATCTCAAAAAATAACCTCAGTTCCCAATAGAAGCATATAGATGAAGTATTGTATTAGTCAATATTCTCCAGAGAAAGAGAACCAATAGGAGGGGTGTGTGTGTGTGTCCATATATATTTGTAAGAGTAAGAGACACACACACACACACACACAAATAAATAGTGTGAGATAATTCCTTGTAATAAATAAATTTATATTTATTACATTAAATTATTAAATTAATTTATTACATTAAATTA
Organism: Taxidea taxus jeffersonii; assembly: GCA_003697995.1. NCBI lineage: Eukaryota > Metazoa > Chordata > Mammalia > Carnivora > Mustelidae > Taxidea > Taxidea taxus. The sequence continues at coordinate 164,252 of ML108112.1, read as the reverse complement.
TTAAATATAAATAAATTTATATTTATTACAAGGAATTATCTCACACTATTGTGGAGACATAAGTCCTAAGATCTGTAGGTGAGTTGGTAAGCTAGGAACTCAGAAGAGCAGATGGTGTAGTTCCAGTCTGGAGTCTGTTGGATGGGAGAAGCAGAAAGAGATGATGTCCTAGTCAGGCAGGAGGAATTTTATTATTGGGGGTGGGGGTCAGCTTTTTTTTCTATTCAGCTCTTTGAATGATTGGATGAAGCCCATGAGGGTACTCTGCTTTATTCTGTCCATTTAAATGTTAACCTTATCCAAAAATATCCTCACAGAAATACCTAGAATAATGTTTGAGCAAATATCTGGGCAGCACTTGGCCCAATCAAGTTGACGTATAAAATTAACCATCACAAGTATGATGACTGGAGTTGGTGGTTACACTTTCTCCATTCAAATGGAGAACAATGAAATGGTAACAGAGTGGGGAAGTTATGACATGGGGTAGGTGTTAAAATGTCTATATTAGAATCCTGTCTCCATAATTTATTGCCTGGGTGACTTTAGACAGGCTATAACTATGTGCTTCTGATTCTGATTAGTAAGTGAATTAGGGATAATAACAATCCTTATTCCACACTGTTATTATTGTTGTGAAGAGTAAATGAGATATTCCATGTAAAGTACCTAGAAGAAAAACTGGCACATAGTTGGAATCCTCCCAAAATACACTATATTATACACAATTTATTGAAATGAAATTCTTTTTAAAAATCATTGCTTTATGTATTTTGTTTTACACTTGATTTTTATTTTTTATTATTTATTTATTTGACAGACAGAGATTACAACTAGGCAGAGAGGCAGGCAGAGAGAGAGAGGAGGAAGCAGACTCCCAGCTGAGCAGAGAGCCCGATGCAGGACTTGATCCCAGGACCCTGAGATCATAACCTGAGCCGAAGGCAGAGGCTTAACCCACTGAGCCACCCAGGCACCCTACACTTGATTTTTAAGGTTTCACGTATAAACCCATACTTTTTCACTTGCTCCAACAGTTTTTCCTCCCAAGTATTCAGTAGCACATATAATAAAACTCTTCTAAAACATGTTGACATATTTGTAACATAAACATATTTTATGTTTACTCTGATTAGCAAACACTGAGTGGATATTTGCCAACAACAGACTACAAAGAAAAGTAAGAAGAGGAAGACATGTTCCTTTTTCTCAAAAAATCTGTAGTCCAACTGAGGAAACAAATTAATATACAAGACTTGAGAAAATTAGGAAAGAATTCAACACCTTTTTAAAGTACAATGAGGACAAGGATTCCCACTGTACTCTAGGGGAGCAAGAATTCCCAGCCTTCTCTTTCCTCTCCATCTAAGAAGAGTTACAGATTTGCCAAACTGGATTTTGGATTTTGTCAGGAGGATAGGTAAAGCAAATAAAAAGCTTTAAAAAGCAAAAAAAAAAAAGGCATGGGCACCTGGGTGGCTCAGTGGGTTAAAGCCTCTGCCTTCTGCTCGGGTCATGGTCCTAGGGTCCTGGGATCCAGCCCCACATCGGGCTCCCTGCTCATCCGTGAGCCTGCTTCCTCCTCTCTCTCTGCTGGCCTCTCTGCCTACTTGTGATCTCTGTCTGTCAAATAAATAAATAAAATCTTTAAAAAACAAAAACAAACAAACAAACAAAAAACCACAAAAAAACAGACTATGGGGCACCTAAGTGCCTCAGTTGGTTAAGCATCTGAGTTATGATCCCACAGTTCCCAGGGTCATGATCCCACAGTTCCCAGGGTGGAGTCCCCAGTCAGGCTCCCCGCTCAGCCGGGAGTGGGCTTCTCCCTCTGACCTTCCCTCCTCTGGTGCTTTCTTTCTCTCATTCTCTCTTGCAAATAAATAAGAAAATAAAATCTTAAAAACAAAAACAAAACCCCAGACAAGGTGATGGACCAACCTAATGAAGAGGAGGGAAAGGGAGAAAGGAGATGAGAGAAACAAAATTCTTGGATTTGAGTGTTCAGGATGAGTGGGTGTGGTGGAACAAGAGTCTGGAGGATCTATGAAGTGGAGAGTCTCAGCGTGGGTAGGCTGGTTGTGTTCTCTCACACAACATCCCATCTTTCCCTGCGCTATGGTTTAACTTTTGCTGCAGCCTGAGCACGGATTTTGATGTCCTGCTTTATGTGTGTTTGTCGCTTCATTTTTTTTGGAGCAGACTCATGACTGGACTCCCTCCTGGCTCTCCCTCTAGCACTATCACTGATCTGTGTTACGGAGTGAATAATCTCAGACCCCAGAAATGTTCTTTCTGCTGTGGTCGAGTGCCCAAACTTCAGCTTACAAGCCCTGCCCCCAGGTGCATTGGGTGTTAGGGAGTAAGAACAAAGGGGGGTTGATGTTAATTACTAAATAAGATTGTACAATAATGACACCTTACATTTATTGTTAACTTTGGCTCCAGTTATAATTGTTTTATGTGTATATAAATATATGTATTTATATATATAAAATATATGTATATTACTACAAAACAAATAGTAGTTAAGATGATTAAAGGAGAGAGAAGTCAAAAAAACAAATGATCATAATAGCCAAGTGGTAAATTACAAAGGCTTGAAAAAGGCACTGCTCTGAATGGAAACTGGTGTATGTCAAGGAGATGCCTGTAAAGAGAAACAGCAAACTCTGGGAACCACAAAGGGAAGGGAGGCAAAATGTAACTGGGGGCAGTCAATGGTCAGTTTGTGGTTTTATAATGGCCAATGGCAGGACCCTGACAGACCTGTTAAATGTGATGGCAGGAGTGGAAGAATTGGTAGGGACCAAAACTGATAGAACAAAGTTTGTGCTTGCCATGGAGAGTTTGATGCAGTGATGGCTATATCTTGCAGAACTGGAGTGGTTGGAGATAGAAAACTAGACAGGATTTATTTGACTATCTCTCTAAATGTTTGCTGAAACCACAGGATGAGAATTGCTGCCTCACTGGAGGGAAAATGAAAAAAATTTAATTGCATTATTGTCATGCCTCTAAAGAGACATTCAAACAATTCTTAATTTATGAAGAGCTACATGAAGACTTTTTCAAAAAGATAAGATGGTTTCTAAAATTCCCACAATGGGAAGAAACTACAACTAACTCTACATTGACTTTTTGCAGGTACTGTTGCTTAAAGATGTTTCTGGCCTTCTTAGGTGAGAGCAGTTTGTTGACATCAGGGAAATGACCGCAAATCATCACCTCCCATGCTTATTTTTTAATTCAGACTTCAGAAAGTCTGAATAATATTTTTTATTCAGACTTCAAACTTTTGTTGATACCTAGTAATGTCTCTTCAAAGTTCAACATTCAAGGGGAGAAGCAATTTCACAAGCTAAGAAAAATCAAAGGGTCGGCCAAATCAGGACCAAACTTTCTGAAATGCTGAGACTGATTCAGTGCATTAGCGACTGAATAACATACATGTGAGATGAGGTAAGTCTCAGTTTCCATCTTGCGCTCAGCCTCCAGTGCTCCCTGAGACGGGCGCTTCCGTGGCAGACAATCGGTGGCTGGGTTTAGCTTTGAGCTCTGTCTTTTCACGAGCTATGAAATCCATAAAGGGATATTGATTTTAAAAGATTTTCAAAACGCCATTTATGACATGTCCCCGTGTGCCAGGCTCTCTGTCGGGGACTTTCGATCAGGGGTAAGGTTTTTAAAATACCATTCTTTTACAGGGTAAACAGGAAAGATTTGGAGTGGGTGGATTAGTCAAAGGATGGAACAGGGGCAAGGGTTTGGGGATGGAGACTTGTTATGGAAGTATGAAGTAAGAGAAATGACATTTCTTGGCTCAGCTCCCAGCATTGTTTGCTGGAAACATTTTGCGTGTGAAACAGGCAGCATTCACACCCGACAATACCATATTCCAATCAACCAGTAGAGCATTTTGGTTTATATGTGACAGTGTTTGGGAAATTAAAATTCCAAAGGGCTTTATTAACCTTCAGTATACGTGCCAAAGGCAAATATAAAGAACTTAAGCCACACTATTTTCCCTCTTGTCATCTGTATAAAATGAATGCACTTTGCCAAAAGCAAACCAGTAACTTTTCCTTACTTGTTTTGAAGACTAATATAGCTCACTCGTAGTTATCAAATGTGTTCCAAAATAACTGGCAGTGAGTCGTGAAAGAGTAATCTTCTTCAACCGAGTAGATGTTAGCTGAGAAGTGTTTTCAAATCCTAAACCGAATTTTCCCTGTCCCTGAACCTCAATCTTGTTAAGTTAGGCAAAAAGAAAAGAGGTGGGGGGAAATAAATTAAATCCAGCTGTGATCATTCTGCATCCCTCTACATAACCCTAGAGATGTTTATGAGGCTCAGAGGTTTCAAGGAACATGTTATGAAGAGCCCCTGCAAACTCTTCCTTGTTTATGCTGAAACTCCCAGTAAGAATTTGAAACTGCAATCGCCGTGAGGAAAACAGGAAAAGGAGGTTTCTGTGACCCTTAACCTCTTTTGTAGCCTTCAGGGGCAGCGTTATCAGAAGAAATGACATGGGTCCTTTATTGGAAGAATCTGGAGAGGGATGATTTTACATTAGAATGCAGTGTGGTCTCTAAACTCACTAGCTAACATGACCCCCGTTGTGGAAACGGGTGAAGAACCCGTGAGCGTGGAGGCATGAAGACACTTGGAATGTAAGAGAGAGCTGGCACGTTGCATAGATGACACATTCTGTTCGTGAGGACAAGAATGTACACATTAATATTGTCTGTGTCTAAGGAAAATACAGTGAGGTAGCTTCCCAAACTCAAAAAGCACTAGGAATATGATTCCAGCTGAGACCTGGTTCGGCTTCTGAACTGTGGTTCTGTTCCTTGCTTCCTTTCTGAATCAGGCAGAAATGAAGGGCTAAAGTGATTCACCTAAAATCAGCACGGGAGGAAGCTGAACCATGTCAGATTTTGATGAAGAAGTTGTTCAGTTTAAAAAATCATAACAAGTTGAGTGACTGCCCGATGAATTGGTTTTTCCCGGACCCAAATATTTATCTTTTTTTAATAAGTTAGAAGTCACCATGAATCCAGTGGTCATTCTGAAATGTCAACTAAAGTCTGTTTCTTTTCAGCTCTTTCTCAATCTAATGTGGGGGAAGGTGATCAGAGTGAGGCTCCTCCTCCCTACCATGGTAGCTATTTTATTAGGAAGAGGTGTCATGGCTAAGTACCATATTCCTTATATAGACTTGAGTAGAGAGCTCTTCAAAGATCTGGGCTTGGTGGGATTGTGCCAGCTCAGCACTGGCTGTTCTCAAGGGAAAAAATTGTGAAACTTCACAAACCTGAGTTAGGATTAAAGAGCCTAGTTGCCAAGTCATAGTTCATGGTCGAGTGCCGACAGCTGGCATTCAAGGAAGCCTATATCAGAATGCAAAATATCTTACTGATGTGGATTGCTAGTGTCAGAAAGGTGAAGGGCTCCGTCCCAACCCACCAAATTCCATTTAAATATTTTTTCCTTAAAAAGAAATTGACTAGCAGTGAAGATTTGAAACACAGAAGGGAAGGTTTCTGGAATAAAGTTAAAAACAGATTCCACACTTTGGAATAGAAAAGAAATAAAACATTTAGATCAACAATGAAAAAAATAAAATTAGGGATGAAGAAAATAATAAATTATGAAAATAGTGTAAGAAACAATGTAAATTTAGGAAAATACACAATTAAACAGACAAAAATAATTCTACAAACTTAAATATTGTGAGAATTCAATTTCTTCCTATTTTTGCCTTTTATGTGTTAACTAAATTTGAAATAGTTCTAATGATGGTCAATTTAATATTTTTACTGGCAGCTTATGTTTTTGGCCAAATTTCCTATAGCTATTTATGGAGATTTTCCCTTGCCTGCCTATAAAAATACATCACTGGAGTATTTTTAACAGCAAAGTCTGTATGAGACTGTCTACTTTCTTGACCTGTCAGATACTTGTGGCTGCTTCTAAGTAGCCTCACTTATAAGCCCTTGCTTGTGGTTTTTCTTCCCCCAGTTGGTGTCATTTTATTAAAAAATATATATATATAATAGTGTGGTCATCAAGGATATACCACATATGGCTAAAACTTCACTTTACATAATTTCATGCCACTGCAGACATTTTGGTTACTTCCAGAAATAATTTTTAGATAGAAGTGATCCTGAAGGAGGATCTGCTTTCTCTTTGTCTCTTTGGTACAAACTAAAGCGGCTGCTATTTTTTTTTTTTTTTTTGCTTTAAGCTTCAGCATGGTTTATAAGTTAACAGCGAAAGAAAAGAAAAGAAAGACAGAAGGAAGGAAGGAAGAAAGAGAGGACCTTTACTTTTTAATAAGTTAAACTATGGGAGAAGAATGTTTTTGTGAAGCTATGGAATGTCACCCTCTACCTCCAAATAAGAATACATTCATTATGTAGGTTAGAGATGGCAAGTAAGTTTCCTTGCATGGGCTGGCCAGTTCTCACTGGTCAGTTCTTAGTGGCTGCTGGAGAACCATATGGAGAAAGTTTGGAGGTTTAGTTCTGGTGCAGCAGGAAAGAGTGTTGTGATTTTGAAATATTCAAGAATTTTTTCAAAAATTATTATGAGTTTAGAGGAGTTAAGGTTATATTTGGCAAGAAGAAACATTCTGGTCAGTAAACAGCACAGAGATGCATATCTCCACCTACTAAGTAGTATTCTTTTAGAAAAATAAACTTAAAAAAAAAATTAAAGTTCTCTAAGATATCTGGAAGAGCTCTTATGTTAGTCACTTGTTCACTCACTCATTGCTTGGTGGTAATTAGTTAAGTAATCGAACTCCCAGGTAGGATCCATTGAGCTGTGGGAACCTGAATAAGGAAGAAAAGAAGGAGTGGTAATTTATGGGCAAGAGACACTAGCAGGCTTCCTAAAACATGAAATTCTTTTGAGAGATTTTGGCTCTCTAGGTTGTCAATGTCTTATCTAGGTCACTGATGAAAATATCAAACAGGACCAGGCTTTGGTTTGACACCTGCTAAACATTATTTATGTCTCAAGACTGACATCAAACCAGTTGTAACTATTCTATTTATAAGTTTCCTGAGCACCCTTCTGAGTTTCCAAAGATAAACTGTAGTAGTGCTCTCGGCACTTAGCTGATAGATTTGCCTCAAAATATAATTCTTTGAATTAGCAGAGGACTCTTCTTTCAATGACACTATGTACTTTCATGCATAATTCTAGGATGGCAGAATTATAAGAAACAAAGATTGAGAAGACTTGTATTTAACTCTAGGTGACCCTAGTAATTTTGTGCAGATTACTTAACCTCTTTGGACCTCAGAAAATGAAGGTTAGCCCAGATTAGAGTTTCTTAACCTGTGGGCCTCAAATTACAGAGCTTCCCCCCTACTGCCAGGACCCCACAAAAGCATATGCGACTCAGAACTGTGTGACTGAGTACTACCAAGACAAGTGAAAATTGTGGAGTTATGGTGTTCCAAAGAGGACTTTTGAAAAGGGCAAGAATCACCAGTATAGATTATGGATAGATCCCTCTTCTACATTTGACAAGAGTAAGAATAATCACTTCTACTCTACAGTAAAATAACTTTGAGGTATAGAAAAGTATAATCAATTAATTTCTTCCATGTTGTATGGTGACTTTTGAGTAAGTTTGTTTTCTTCAGTTTAATATTATATATGATCTTTATTATATTTGGCATCTTCTCCAATAATAATGAAACAAGAATGGATATATACCTGCATATTTGATTCAATTTAAATGTTGTACTTCAGTTGATACATTCCAATGAGAAGCAGGAGCAGAGTATATGATAGTTACTTTCGTAAGAGATGAACTTTGACTTTCCCCTGACATGAGTGGTGGAGTTTCACTGTCAGCTAACATGAACTCTGGAATCTTGGCTTTCTGTAGAGCTACATGATGCCAGATACTCTTTTAATTGTGCCAGGAAATGTTTTATCTATGATGTCAAAACTCTCAGGACATTTGTGCTAAGAATGCATGTTACGTACTCAGTAGGACACCAAAGAAAGTTGCTCAGGTCGTATGGACAAACTATTTGGAACTGATGTCTTTGAAAAATCAAACTTCACTGACATTCTACAAACTTTAACCTTGGTAAATCTTCATGGGAAGAATATGTGTAGGGAGCTACATGCACACTTATGTCAGATATGTTAGTTAATGGAATGCCAGGAACCATGGCATTTCTTCATGTATGCAGAAAGATACACATTTTTCATTTCTAGAATTTGGTGAGTTAAAAAAAAAAAAAAAGTATTGGGACGCCTGGGTGGCTCAGTTGGTTAAGCGGCTGCCTTTGGCTCAGGTAATGATCCCAGCATCCTGGGATCGAGTCCCACATGGGGCTCCTTGCTCAGCGGGGAGCCTGCTTCTCCCTCTGCCTCTGCCTGCCTCTCTGTCTGCCTGTGCTCGCACTCTCTCTCTCTCTCTCTAACTAATAAATAAATGAAATCTTAAAAAAAAAAAAAAAGTATAACCAGAAAAATATGATGTTTCCATTTAAAACTGGAAGTTTGGTGAGATAATTCATAAATTCAATGATTCCCTCCTTTCAGACCCCAGAGCTTATGCCGTAAGTAAGGGGTAGATTATGGGTTTATTTCAAGGGATTCATTAACTTGAGTAGTCAGAGAGCCTAAACTGTTGACTGACTGACTAAATAATATATTTTGCATATCTGACTGTTATTTTTTAAATGTATGTTGTTATGGCTAATACAAAATTGATTCATTAAAATGTGTTACTGATAATATTTTTTAAAAAGATTTTATTTATTTATTTGACAGAGACAGAGAGAGGGCACAAGCATGCAGAGGGAGAGAGAGAGAAGCAGACTCCCCACCAAGCAAGGAGCCTGATGCGGGACTTGATCCCAGGACCCCAAATCATGACCTGAGCTGAAGGCAGCTGCTTAACCAAGCCACCCAGGCATCCCCTGATAGTATTTCTTAATGTGAGATACATATCTTTAATACATTGGTCTTAAGAGTTCAAGAATGACCACATAGGAATCTGTGAAATTTATTTTGAGTCTTCACTTTGAAAAGGTTGGGAACCAGTGTCTTAATGGATTTCAGATAGAGTGATAGGCTGGTAGAGGGCTATTTTTGGCAAATGGGCTTTCCTATTGCAGCTGACTATGTGCTGGGATGAAGGGCAAAGCGTGTCTTGAGAAGAAATGGTTTTAACCAGCATTCCACAGGTCATAGACTACATTTTACCTGTAAGAATTGTGCGTGGTGTGAGAAGTGATTTCTTTCCCAAATCCAAGGTATCACCATATCTCTGAGTTATTGCACCAAAAAACAAACAAACAAATGAAAACCCCAATAAAAACAGCAGATTCTAAATATTTTATTCCATCTCACACTCTCAGGTATTATACTTCTAAACTACTGGTATTTTGGAGTTAGTGAAACTACTTAAAAGATATTTGCTGTGAAAGAAAGAAAATTATCATGTATTTGGTGGAACAATTACTAAACAGCTGTATATAGGAAGTTATACTTAGGTAAAGCTTTAGTTATGGCAAGTTTGGGGGCTACCGCCCTCTAGTGGTGCCCTCTCTCTTACACCTCAAGTTCCTGGGACATTTTCCTGGGAAGTTTCTTTTTTTATTTTTTCAGAGCAACATTAAAACAAAAATTTTTTTTGTTAACTATTGTCAATCTCATCTTCATCCCCAAAGCTTTCATCTCCCTTCTTTAAAGGCACACACTTATATGTACCTTTACATATAAGTGAGTTTTATTTGTTGCTATCATAGGTTTTTACATTTAACAAGAAAATATTTAAATATCTATTATGAACCACCTATATGCCACTATATTCGCAAAAGAAATATAAGATTGTTCTTACCACTGAAGAAACTTTTAATGTAGGTGAGTATATGCACAAACATAACATTTATGGTAGTAGTGTTTTATTTGCTAGAAAAACAACCCTATGATCTTATATGCTTGACTCACTTGTCATTAAGACAATTTTCACTGTTCAGCTAATTTTTTAAGAAAGTCATAACTATTCTAGCATTTCACTAATTTTTTAAAGAAGAAAATCACAATGCTGGAAGAATTGCAATGTTAAGTAAAATTAGCCCTGGTATGTGGGACAGGTTGGGGGAAAGTGGAAGGGGAGGAGTATGTCTTTGTCTTAGTTGGGTCCCTTATTTACAACTATTCTTAACCTGTCATATTTACATGTTGCCTTGCTTATAAGAAGATGAAAGGCTGATAAGCCATCACGGACTATTTCAATTCCTTTTCCAGGTAATTAAAAAGACTTTACAGGACTAATGAGTATTATAATACCATATTTAGTGATGAGCATGTTGTCTTGTACAGGGGTATACAGAAAAGATCTGGCTTCCCAGTGGATTTATACCTCATGACTTCAGATTCCTTGGTCTTTACAGAGAAAGTTATATGTCAAAAATGGGAATAGAGGTTTTAGAATTATTTCTATAACCATGTTTAGTAAATTCTTATGATGCAAGTAAAGAAGTTTGTACTAAACATTGCATTCAATTGTGGCCCCACACATGGCAGGACAATGTACTCGAAGTCAGATAATCCTGAAAAAGCCATTGTTATATATTTTAAAATATCCCCAAAGATTTAACAAAGTCGATCCATGTCTAGAATGACTCTTTTAAATGTTAATAAGTATAAATATTTTATTTCAAATGCTCTCATATAATATTACTAAGCAATTTAGTATATTTTATAGGATAAATATGAACTGATCATGTGATATCATAAGAAAAATAGTTAATGTAAACATTGACTCCATTGGTAATAAGTATGATATTCACATTAATACTGTATGTACTCTGTTCTGGTCAGGCACATGTGAGATACTGTGCTCTATTCTGGCATCAGAGTTTAATGATATCAACAAATCACAGGGTAGTCAGAATAATGTTGGAAGCTATTTGGAGAACAGCTAAACAAATGGAGCAATTGCTGATATTTTAGTTCTTTTCAAATACGTGGAAGACAAATTGTAAAAGGAAAGATATTGGGAGAGAAAACATCTTAAGTCTGAGTCTATAGTTTTAAAATTCCACTGTTTTCTATATAAAATATGTCTCAAATTTGTACCTTTCTTCAATTTAATATTCTCCTCGATTTGTCACAATTTCTCTATTCTCAATGTTAGTGTTTAAATTTTGATTTTTATAATAAGTGTGTATCTGATTTTTACTGCTCACCTCTGACTTCATTCATCTTAATACTGCTACTATATGATTCTTTTAAAAATATTGTTGGTGTCATGGAGCTACAACAATTCTAAACTTTGGCTGAACTTTAAATGACTCCATTCATAATTTATGCTGATTTTACCTATTTAATCTTGTTTTCTACTATTCCTAATGGGCCATCTACTCAACTTAAGTTTGTTTCTTCATTATCCCACATATATGTCATGTTCATTGTCAGTTCGTACCTTTCATGAGTTATATCCCTCATTTACCCATTCCTAATTCTCTGTCCATAAATTTGTTCCTACACATCCAAGTCCTAGCTATACTTTGGGTCATTGTGTGCCATTCTTTCCTTCAGACTCTTCTTAAACTATTCTAGCTGAAATTTGGAGCATAGTTCCTATAGCATATTTTGACTATCCTTTACTATTTGTTTTTTAATTAGGTACAGTTACAAAATGATACATATTCCATGATATTACTCATCAGTGTCATTCTAGTCACAGTTTATGTTGTTGGAGTAGGGTGCTGTAGTAATGACCCTGACTTATTCTTGTTTTCTTGTACCTATGACTTTGGGTAGACTCTCCTATAATGACTCTGGACATGGTTACTTGACATAATTTGGCCAAAGAGATAATAAGCAAATATAATACAAAAAGAAACTTAAAAAATGTTGCCCACTGGGGCTTGCCTTCTCTTGCTACTTTTGGGAACCCTGAGACCACACATGTGAAAGATCTTAGGCTATCCTGATGAAGTCATGTGGCACAGCCATCCCTATTTCCTAATTCAGGGTCAGTACCAACCAACAGCCAGTATCAACTGCTGACATATGAGTGTAGCTCACCTAGAACCTCTGGCCCCTGCCAACCCAACCAACGTATTACAACTGCATGACTGAGCCCAGGCTGACATTATAGACTTCAAGAATTGCTAGCTAAAGAAAAATAATTGTTGCCTTAAGTCACTATATTTAAGAATGACTTGTTTTGCCACAAAATCTAACAGATCAAACAGCTACTTACTAGCCAGTTGTTAGTTGGATATTAGATCTACCCCAGCATCTGTACTGTGAGTTATCTGAGAGCAAGAACCATGAGATCTTTTCTAAAATCTTCAGGATTTTAAATACTGGTAGATACATAATTGACATTGCATAGACAATTTGATTAAAAATTTTCACGAATAATTTTAATATTGCTTCGTTGGTATTACTAAGATGAGATATTGCTCTTTAGACACAATGACATCACCTGTATCTTCTGATTTTAGGTAAGATAAAGTTTTTTTCTTTTAAATGTTGACTTCATGATATGTGTAATCCTGCATAGGACCTAATGTTTTTTAAAAATGCTAGAAAGAATGATAATGAGACAAATGGCAACATCTGAATGTGGACTATATATCAGGTAATATTAATTTATCAATGTAAAATGTCCTAGGTTTTATAATTATATTATGGTTATTAAGAAAATGAGTCAGTAAAAATACTAGTACTAAATTCACTACTACTTAGTATATATATACATTACGGGTAGTAAATTTACTACTAATAAGTAGTGATATATATACATTCATATATGTATGTATGTATATATAGAGAGAGACAGACAGAGAGATGGAGAGAACAGGGCCTGGCAAAATGCTAAAAATCTGGTGAATGTTAGGTGAAGGATTAAAAAAGAGTCATTAAATCAGCCTTCACAACATTTTTCTAGGTATGTTTCCTCAGGCAAGGGAAATAAAAACAAAGATAAGCTATTGGAATCACACCAAAATAAAAAGCTTTTGTACAGCAAAGAAAACCATCAACAAAACAAAAAAGACAACCTACTGAATGAGAGGAGGTATTTGCAAATAATATATCTGAGAGGGGTTAATATTCAAAATATGCAACTTAATACCAAAACCCCCAAATAATACAATTATAAAATGGGCAGAGGACCTGAATAGACATTTTTCCAAAGAAGACATACAGATGGCCAATGGACATATGAAAAGATGCTCAACATCACTAATCATTACAGAAATGCAAATCAAAACCACAATGACATATCACATACCTGTCAGAATGGTTAAAATAAAAAACACAAGAAATAATAAATGTTGGTGAGGATGTGGAGAAAAAGGAACCCTTGTTCATGTTGGTGGGAATGGAATCTTTTGATAGATGAATGGATAAAGAGGATGTGTATATATATGTACATATATATACACACGTGTATATGTGTATACATATACACACATATATGTATATATATAAAGGAATACTGGAGATATGGATATTTATTATATATACAATGGGATATATATAATGGAATATATATATGGATGTGGAATGGAATATATACAATGAATATATATATATATATATATGGATATAGGTATAATTAAATATCACTCGGCCATAAAAAAGATGAGATCTTGCCATTTATGACAACACTGATGGACCTAGAGGATATTACGCTAAGTGAAATAAGTCAGAGAAAGACAAATACTGTATGAGTTCACTTATATGTGAAATCAAAAAAACAAAACAAATAAATAAATAAACAAACAGAAAACAGAAACTGACCCATAAATTCAGAAAAGAATTTGTTGCCAGAAGGTAAGTGGTGCGGAAATGGGCAAAATCGATGAAGGGGAGTAGGAGATAAAGATTTCTGGTTATGGAATGAAAAAGGCATGGGATAAAAGATATAGCACAGGGAATATAGCCAATGGTATTATAATAGTGTTTTTTGGTGACAGATGGTGGCTACAATTGTGGTGAACATAGCATACATATGGACTTCTCAGATCACAATGTCATATACCTGAAACTAATGTAACATTGCATGTCAACTGCACATAAAAAAATAAAAAGAGTAATTATGCAATTCCATTTTAAAAAAGATTTTATTTATTTGACTGAGAAAGAGAGAAAGTATAAGCAGGGGGAGTGGCAAGCAGAGGGAGAGGGAGAATCAGACTCCCTGTTGAGCAGGGAGCCTGATATGAGACTTGATCTCAGGACCCTGGGATCATGACCTGAGCTGAAGGCAGGAGCTTTACCGACTGAGTCACCCAGGCTTTCCTAGTATACAATTCTTATACTTTTTTGGTATTTTTAGAATTTTTGTTCAAAATAAAAAGAAAAAAGATGTAAGAGCCACTACTCACCAAGTACTTTAAACATTTTCATTTATAGAAGAGGTAGGTCACTGTTGTTTAAAATGGAAGATCTGTGAGATATGAAGGAGGAGCTGCCAGTTACTCTATCAATTCTACTGTCATCGTTTGTTATCCCAAGGAATTTGTTGTTTAACTCATGATGGAAGATTTGGAAGGAAAAGCAGAAAATGTCAATGAAGGTTCTAAATTCAGTGGCCAGAAATAAACTTGGAAATCTTCAGGTCAACCAGATATTCTAATATAGGTGAATTTTACAGATAGATTCTAACTTAGAACAATTGATTTCTAACACTATTCCCAGAACTAGTGAAGCCCTGACCTACTATTCCACTCTAAAAGCATGTCTCACTGCAGTGGAGAGCTATTTACTTTGCAATTAATAAATGACAAAAGAAGATAAATTGCATTACAGTATTTTTCTTTGGGTAGGAGACTCAGAACTGAAACTTAAAACATTCAGTGAATTCCTGAATATTCAGAGTATTTTTCTCTGCAAACTGAGCTGAGTTTTCTCTGCAAACTGGTCCTTTGAAATTTAGCACAGTGACCTCACTTAAAATTTATCTTAAATTACTTAACTTTTTCATACTATTGTATACATGTCCAAATAAGAAAAACCACTATTTTCTGGGAAAATTCTGGAATGCTATAGATTGATTTGAGATATTTACAATTTCAGGGAAATTGTTTATAGTAGGAAATTTGATCTTTAATTATAAGGTGTTAAAAATACTGTTTTATTTAAATACACAACTAAAACAAGCAAAACAGCCTGAAATCAAACTCTGAATGCTTAATTCCAAATGGGGTAAGAGAGTAAATTTTAGGTATTGATTTCAACATCTTTTTCAAAGTATTGCCTTGGTTAAGAAGTATTACTAAAAAAGAAAAACTAATTTTATGCTTGTGATAGATTGAAGTAAAAAATTGTGGCATTTTCCCTATTCTTAAATAAAAGCATAGAATTCAAAGATGGAAATGTTTAGCTTTTCTGCAATTGACACTATTTGGGGATAAAAGATAAATGCATGGCCTGGTAACAAAATTATTGTTTAAAGAAAGATCAAAGACAGAAAATTCTGGTTGAAAAAGAACTTTCTTTAAAATTATACTATGCTTTCCATTGCTGGTGGGAATATGGCCACAGATAAGATTAAAATCTCTCTGTTTCTTCTCTATTTAGGCAGTGTGCTAAGTGCAAATGGCCCCAAAAGTGTTGAAATTGTTGCTTAGCATCACTTAACAAAATCATAATGGGAACACACTTGCATGAAACTTCTTAACATAGGGAAGTTTAAAGAATAATAGAGTAAACAAAGCATTCAAAGAATAAAGTCCTCTTAAGAAGCGAGTAAATAAAAGTTTCCCATTTAGATTTTTAAAATATTTACCCTATAACTTGAACTGGGGTAGAGGGGAAAATTTTTTTCCCTTAAAATGCTCAAAAATCTGATTTCTTCTATGTTCTCGTGATTTTTCCCTCTCATATAGATGAGATAACTGGCTCATAATGTTTATTATCTTAAAATACATTTTTGCCCTTTCTAACTGAGTGCAGGCGCCACACATTTGACTGTCCCTAGTTCAACTCCATTCCTTAGCACTCCATCCTGTCACTGTTTGGGAATGATGAGGTATGTCCTGGTTTCTTCCTATTTATAGAACAGAGGTGATGACCAGAAATGACAGATGGAGCTTACATTAGTTAGAGTTTAAGTAAAAGTCTTAAGCTCTAGGCTTGTGTGTGCATTTAAAGAATGAAGAGTGGGGTCTTTATTAACTTTGTCTTCTCCTTTGCTAGTCAATTTCTATTAATCAACCATATATACACTTAAGAATTGGCAAAGGCTAATTATTTTCTCTTACCTACTAAATAGGAACTTCTAAATAACTTCTAAATAAATGAAGCTTATTATATCCTTGTATCTGTTATTTAGGGAGCTATTTTTCCCCCCTGCAGCCTGAATCATTAATTGTTGTTTTCATATTTTATATTTGCTTAAGAAAGAGGCAATCCGTTATCCTATTCATACCTTACTGGTCTTAGAATACAGTTCTCTAAATGAAAGAATATGAGTTCTATTCATCTGATTATAAAAAAGTCAAGTTGGTCTCTAGATTATGCCATTCATTCATTCATTCATATAACAAATACTAAGTATGTGCCATGTGCCAGGCATTTATTGGCAATGTAACAATAAAGAAGACACAGTCTTCATCCTATAGGTTTGCTATCTTACATAGGATAAAACCAAGTGTGTAGATGATTATAACACAGTCTGTTAAAGAAGTATAGTAAGTTCTTGGATGAGATTAAGTACAAGGTGCTATGAAAAGCATATAGAAAAGCCATATGACTCAATCTTTGGAAATGAGAGATTTTCCGGAGAAAGTAATATCTGAGCTAAGAACTGAGGGATATGTTGGAATAGAAGCTGAAGATCAGAAGTAGAGGAAGGAGGAGGCATGCAAGGGAAAAATTAAAAAATATTTCAGTGGAAGGTATGTTTAAGACCCAAAGTTTAAAGAGAGTATGATGTGAGCCTAGATACTGGGGTGCAGTGAAAAGAGTTAAAGTTGACAATGTTAAGTTTTGAAGGCAATTTTCATCCTTTTTAGGATTTTGAATTTTATCCTTAAGGCAATGAATAATCATTGTAGGTTTTTAAAGCAGAGGGCAGACAGTATAAAAAATTATTCTGTCTGCATTTGGAAATAGGTCATAGCAGGAAAATATTGTTAGGAATATGGTTAGGAAGCTGTTGCAATTATTGTAGCAAGAGTGATATAGATTTAAAACAAAAGGATAAAGAGAAGTTGATAAATTTTGGAACGATTTAGAAAGTACATTCTAAAAGACTTGGTAATTATTTAAAGAGAGAGAATAAAAAATGGTGCTTACAATTTTTGTCAAGGCAACTGATGTATGGTGGAAATATTAATAGTTATATATGTGGTACAGAGCACAAGAGAGAAATTCAGTTGTCAGAAAAAGATTTGAAAGTCATCAACAGGTGAATGGTAATTAAAATCCAGAACATGCATGAAACCATCTGGTGTATGTGTAGGTGAAAAGAAGAGGAGATGTGAATATCACCATGAAGGAGATCAACATAAAAAGAATTTGTTACAGGGATGCCTGGGTGGCTCAGTTGGTTAAGTGGCTGCCTTCGGCTCAGGTCATGATCCCAGAGTCCTGGGATCGAGTCCCACATCGGGCTCCTTGCTCAGCAGGGAGCCTGCTTCTCCCTCTGCCTCTGCCTCTCTGTCTGCCTGTGCTCAGTCTCTCTCTCTCTCTAACTAATAAATAAGTAAAAATTAAAAAAAAGAATGAGTTACAGCAATGAGACAACAAAAAGAAATAAAAGGCATCTGAATCTGCAAAGAAGTCAAGCTCTCACTCTTTGCAGATGATATAATACTTTATATGGAAAACCCAAAAGACTCCACTCCAAAACTCCTAGAACTCATACAGGAATTCAGTAAAGTGTCAGGATATAAAATCAATGTGCAGAAATCAGTTGCATTTCTATACACCAACAGCAAGACAGGAGAAAGAGAAATTAAGGAGCCGATCCCAATTACAATTGTATTACAAAACCATAAGATGCCCAGGAATAAACCTAACTAAAGAGGCAAAGAATCTGTATTCAGAAAACTATAAAGTACTCATGAAAGAAATTGAGGAAGACACAAAGAAATGGAAAAATGTTCCATGCTCATGGACTGGAAGAACAAATATTGTGAAAATGTCTGTGTTACCTAAAGCAATCTACATATTTAACGCAATTCCTATCAAAATACCATCAATTTTTTTTCAAAGAAATGTAACAAGGAATCCTAAAAATTTATATGGAACCAGAAAAGACCCCAGATAGCTAGAGGAATGTTGAAAAAGAAACCCAAAGTTGGGGGCATCACAATTCTAGACTTCAAGCTTTATTATAAAGCTGTCATCATCAAGACAGTATGGTACTGGCACAAAAACAGACACATAGATCAATGGAACAGAACAGAGAGCCCAGAAATAGACCCTCAACTCTATGGTCACCTAATCTTTGACAAAGCATGAAAGAATGTCCAATGGAAAAAAGACAGTCTCTTCAACAAATGGTGTTGGGAAAACTGGGCAGCCACATGCAGAAGAATGAAACTGGATCATTTCCTTACACCACACATGAAAATAGACTCAAAATGGGTGAAATACCTCAATGTGAGATAGGAATCCATCAAAATCCTTGAGGAGAACACAGGCAGCAACCTCTTCGACCTCAGCTGAAGCAACTTCTTCCTACAAACATTGCCAAAACCAAGGGAAGCAAGGGCAAAAATGAACTGTTAGGACTTCAGCAAGATCAAAAGCTTTTGTACAGCCAAGGAAACAGTCAACAAAACCAAAAGACAACTAACAGAATGGGAGAAGATATTCATGAATGACGTATCAGATAAAGGGCTAGTATCCAAAATCTCTAAAGAACTTATCAAACTCAACACCCAAAGAACAAATAATCCAATCAAGAAATAGGCAGAGGATATGAGCAGACATTTCTGCAAAGAAGACATCTAGATGGTCAACAGACACATGAAAAAGTGCTCCACATCACTGGGCATCAGGGAAATAAAAATCAAAACCACAATGAGATACCACCTCATACCAGTCAGAATGGCTAAAATGAACAAGTCAGGAAATGACAGATGTTGGCAAGGAAGTGGAGAAAGGGGAACCCTCCTACATTGTTGGTGGGAATGCAAGCTGGTGCAGCCACTTTGGAAAACAGTATGGAGGTTCCTCAAAAAATTGAAAATAGAGCTACCTTATGACCCAGCAATTGCACTACTGGGTATTTACCCTAAAGATACAAATGTAGTGATCCGAAGGGTCACGTGTACCCGAATGTTTATAGCAGCAATGTCCACAATAGCCAAGTTATGGAAAGAACCTAGATGTCCATCAACAGATGAATGGATAAAGAAGATGTGGTGTGTATATACACAATGGAACACTATGCAGCCACCAAAAGAAATGAAATCTTGCCATTTGCAACGACATGGATAGAACTAGAGGGTATTATGCTGAGTGAAATAAGTCAGTCAGAGAAAGACAATTACCATATGATCTCTCTGATATAAGGAATTTGAGACACAGAGCAGGGGGTTGTGGGGGGTAGGGAAGGAAAAAATGAAACAAAATGGGATCAGGAGGGAGACAAACTATAAGAGACTCTTAATCTCAGAAAACAAACTGAGGGTTGCTGGAGAGTGGGGGGCGGGTAGGGATGGGGGGATGGGTTATGGACACTGGGGAGGGTATGTGCTATGGTGAGTGCTATGAAATGTGTAAGACTGATGATCCATAGACCTGTATCCCTGGGGCAAATAATACATTTTATGTTAATAATAATTTAAAAAGGATGAGTTAAACAAGATAAACCTACAAAACAAACTGAGATGGAATACCCAAAAACACATGAGGAAAACCTAGGATCCATGGTGCCAAGGGAGTCAGTAGAAGCCATTGTCACCAATGTCAATATGATATGGTTTTAAGAAATTTCAACACCAGGGGCACCTGGGTGCCTCAGTGGGTTAAAGCCTCTGCCTTCAGCTCAGGTCATGAGCTCAAGGTCCTGGGATCAAACCCCACATCGGGCTCCCTGCTCAGAGGGGAGCCTGCTTCCTCCCTCTCTCTTTGCCTGTCTCTCTGCCTACTTGTGATCTCTGTCTGTCAAATAAATAAATAAAATCTTAAAAAAAAAAAGAAATTTCAACACCAAAGGGTGCCTTCTTGCTTATCAATAGTTTATGCTTTGAAGATATTGATTTCACAAAAATAAATTCAAAATGGATGAAAGACTAACTGTGGGACAGGAATCCAACAAAATGCTAGAAGAAAATACAACCTCTTTGACCTTGGCTGCAGTAACTTTTTAAAAAGATCTCCAGAGGCAAAGGAAGCAAAAGCAAAAATGAACTATTGTGACTTCATAATGATAAAATGCTTCTGCACAGCAAAGTACACAATCAACAAAACTAAAAGGCAGCCTACAGAATGGGAGAAGATATTCACAAATGATATATCAAATAAACAGCTAGTATTGAAATCTATAAAGAATCTATCAATACTCAATAATCAATACTCAAAAAAACAAAAAATCCAAAAAACCCAAAATAACAACAACAAATGAACAACCCCCCCAACCCAGTAAAGCAATGGACAGAAGACATGAATAGACATTTCTCCAAAGAAGACATAAGATGGCTAACAGATGTGAAAAAATGCTCAGCATCTCTTGACATCAGGGAACTACATATCAAAACCAAAATGAGAGGGGGAGAAGTCAAGATGGCAGAGAAGTAGCAGGCTGAGATGACATCAGGCAGCAGGAGATCAGCTAGATAGCTTATCAAACCATTCCGAACACCTACAAATCCAAAAGGAGATCAAAGAGAAGAAGAGCAACAATCCTAGAAACAGCAAATCGACCACTTTCTGAAAGGTAGTACCAGCGGAGAAGTGAATCCAAAGTGACGAGAAGATAGACCCCGGGGGGAGGGGCCGGCTCCCGGCAAGCGGCAGAACAATGGAGCACAAAATCAGGACTTTTAAAGTCTGCTCCATGGAGGGACATCACTCCAGAGGCTAAACCGGGGTGAAGACCTCGCGGGGACAGTGTGGTCTCAGGTCCCGTGGGGTCACAGAAGGATCGGGGGTGTCTGAGTGTCACAGAGCTCACAGGTATTAGAGCAGGGAAGCTGGCTGCGGAGACAGAGTGGAGGAGTGAGCTCTGAACTGGGGGTTACCTTGAACCATAATCTGTGACATGGACAGGTGCTCTGTGCGTGGGATCCCCACAAGATCCGGGGAGACCCCAACCCGGAAGAGCTCAGGGATCTGCGGGGTTCGGATACTCCAGGTGGGGCTCTGTGCCAGAGACAGAGATGCTTGGTCACAGGCTGGCTGACCTTGGAGCACAGCCGGAGACCAGAGAGACAAGAGCGATTGTGTGCAATTTTCTCCAAGCATGGCTGGAGGCCAGGGAGAAGGGAGTGATTAAGCGCTTCTCTCTGAAGGCACACTGAAGAGAGGGGCCTCGAGCTCTAGGCTCCTCCAGGCCAGAGATTGGGAGGCTGTCATTTTCATTCCCATAATCCAGAACTCTACAGAAAGTGTTCAGGGAACAAAAGCTCCCGAAAGCGAACCCGAGCAGATTACTTAGTCCGGCCCTTGGTAAGGACGGTGCAATTCCGCTTGGGGCAGAGACACTTGAAAATCACTACAACAGGCCCCTCCCCCAGAAGATCAACAAGAAATCCAGCCAAGACCAAGTTCACTTAACAAGGAGAACAGCGGAATTCCAGAGGAGGAGAAAGCAAAGCATGGAATTCTTGGCTTTCTCTCCATGAATCTTTAGTCTTCCAAAGTTAATTAATTTTTAAAAAATTTTTTTCTCTTCTGCTAATTTTTTTTAAACTTTTACCCTTTCCTCTTTTAAAGTTTTTAAACTAGTTTATCTTAATAAGTTTCTTAAAAAAATTTTTTTTGAACCTTTATTATAGTCATATTTTATCCTTCATTGTATCTAACTTTATTCTTTGTATACACATAGAGTTTTTTTCCTCCAAAAAATTTGGGGTACAACTTCTTCTAATAGATCAAAATACATCCTAAATCTAGCACTGGGCTTGATCTAGTCTCCAGCCCAAGCAAATTCTCTCCACTTTCTTTTTTTTTTTTTTAATTTCTCTACCAAAATACCTTATCAACTCCTTTGTTAGAAATTAAAAAAAATTTTTTTATCCTTATAGTCATATTCCATCCCTTCATTGTGTTTAACCTTATATATGTTTTTCATTCTTTAAAAATTTGGGAGGTAGTTTCTTCTAAGAAACCAAAATACTCCCCAAATTAAGTGGGTGACCCTGTTCTAGTCACCAGTCTAATATATATATATATATTTTTTTCTTTTTTTATATTTTTCTTTATTTGTGTTCTTTTTAAAATTTTTTTCTCTATTCTGAACTTCTTTTTACCCCCTTTGTCCCCCTGCCCCCCACCCCCCGATTTGGGGTCTCTTCTGATTTGGTTAATGCACATTTTCCTGGGATCTTTGCCACCCTTTTAGTATTTCATTTGATCCTTCATATATTCTTATCTGGACAAAATGACAAGGCGGAAAAACTCACCACAAAAAAAAAGAACAGGAGGCAGTACCAAAGGCTAGTGACCTAATCAATACAGACATTGGTAATATGTCAGATCTAGAATTCAGGATGATGATTCCCAAGGTTCTAGCCGGGCTCGAAAAAGGCATGGAAGATATTAGATAAACCCTGTCCGGAGAAATAAAAGCCCTCTCTGGAGAAATAAAAGAACTAAAATCTAACCAAGTTAAAATAAAAAAAGCTATTAATGAGGTGCAATAAAAAATGGAGGCTCTTACTGCTAGGATAAATAAGGCAGAAGAAAGAATTAGTGATATAGAAGATCAAATGACAGAGAATAAAGAAGCTGAGCAAAAGAGAGACAAAAAACTACTGGACCACGAGGGGAAAATTTGAGAGATAAGTGATACCATAAGACGAAACAACATTAGAATAATTGGGATTCCAGAAGAAGAAGAAAGAGATAGGGGAGCAGAAGGTATATTGGAGAGAATTATCGTAGAGAATTTCCCTAATATGGCAATGAGAAAACATCAAAATCCAGGAGGTACAGAAAGCCCCCTCAAAATCAATAAGAATAGGTCCACACCCTGTCATCCAATAGTAAAATTTACAAGCCTTAACAACAAAGAGAAAATCCTGAAAGCAGCCTGGGACAAGAAGTCTGTAACATACAATGGTAAAAATATTAGATTGGCAGCAGACTTATGCACAGGGACCTGGCAAGCTAGAAAGAATTGGCATGATATATTCAGAGCACTAAATGAGAAAAACATGCAGCCAAGAATACTATATCCAGCTAAGTTATCATTGAAAATAGGAGAGATAAAAAGCTTCAAGGAAAAACAAAAACTGAAAGAATTTGCAAACACCAAACCAGCTCTACAGGAAATATTGAAAGGGGTCCTCTAAGCAAAGAGAGACCCTAAAAGTAGCAGATCAGAAAGGAACAGAGACAATATACAGTAACAATCACCTTACAGGCAATACAATGGCACTAAATTCATATCTCTCAATAGTTACCCTGAAAGTAAATGGGCTAAATGCCCCAATCAAAAGACACAGGGGGGGTGCCTGGGTGGCTCAGTGGGTTGAAGCCTCTGCCTTCAGCTCAGGTCATGAATCCAGGGTCCTGGGATCAAGCCCCACATCGGGGTCTTTGCTCAGTGGGGAGCCTGCTTCCCTTTCTCTCTCTGCCTGCCTCTCTGTCTACTTGTAATCTCTGTCAAATAAATAAATAAAATCCAAAAGACACAGGGTTTCAGAATGGATAAAAAAACAAAACCCATCAATATGCTGCCTACAAGAAACTCATTTTAGACCCAAAGTTACCTCCAGATTGAAAGTGATGGGGTGGAAAACAATTTACCGTGCTAATGGACATCAGAAAAAAGCTGGGGTGGCAATCCTTATATCAGATCAATTAGATTTTAAGCCAAAGACTATAATAAGAGATGAGGAAGGACACTACATCATACTCAAAGGGTCTGTCCAACAAGAAGATCTAACAATTTTAAATATCTATGCCCCTAACAAGGGAGCAGCCAACTATATAAACCAATTAATAACAAAATCAAAGAAACACATTGACAAGAATACAATAATAGTTGGTGACCTTAACACACCCCTCACTGAATTGGACAGATCATCCAAGCAAAAGATCAACAAGGAAATAAAGGTCTTAAATGACACACTGGACCAGATGGACATCACAGATATATTCAGAACATTCCACTCCAAAGCAACAGAATACACATTCTCCTCTAGTGCCCATGGAACATTCTCCAGAATAGATCACATCCTGGGTCATAAATCAGGTCTCAACCGGTATCAAAAGATTGGGATCATTCCCTGCATATTTTCAGACCACGGTGCTCTGAAGCTAGAACTCAATCACAAGAGGAAATTTGGAAAGAGCACAAATACATGGAGACTCAACAGCATCCTTCTAAAGAACGAATGGGTCAACCAGGAAATTAAAGAAAAATTGAAAAAAAATCATGGAAACAAATGATAATGAAAACACAATGGTCCAAAATCTGTGGGACACAGCAAAGGCAGTCCTGAGAGGAAAATATATAGTGATACAAGCCTTTCTCAAGAAACAAGAAAGGTCTCAAATACACAACCTAACCCTACACCTAAAGGAGCTCGAGAAAGAACAACAAAGAAAGCCTAAACCCAGCAGGAGAAGAGAAATAATAAAGATCAAAGCAGAAATCAATGAAATAGAAACCAAAAAAACAATAGAACAAATCAATGAAACTAGGAGCTGGTTCTTTGAAAGAATTAATAAGATTGATAAACCCCTGGCCAGACTTATTAAAAAGAAAAGAGAGGACCCAAATAAATAAAATCATGAATGAAAGAGGAGAGATCACAACCAACACCAAAGAATACAAACAATTATAAGAACATATTATGAGCAACTCCAAGCCAACAAATTTGACAATCTGGAAGAAATGGATGCTTTCCTAGAGACATAAACTGCCAAAACTGAACCAGGAAGAAATAGAAAACCAGTAAGGAGATTGAAACAGTCATCAAAAATCTCCAGACAAACAAAAGCCCAGGGCCAGATGGCTTCCCAGGGGAATTCTACCAAACATTTAGGAAGAATTAATTCCTGTTCTCCTGAAACTGTTCCAAAAAATAGAAATTGAAGGAAAACTTCCAAACTCATTTTATGAGGCCAGCATCTCCTTGATCCCCAAGCCAGACAAGGATCCCATCAAAAAAGAGAATTACAGACCAATATCCTTGATGAACACAGATGCGAAAATTCTCACCAAAATCCTAGCCAATAGGATCCAATAGTACATTAAAAGGATTATTCACCACGACCAAGTGGGATTTATTCCAGGGCAGCAAGGTTGGTTCAACATCCACAAATCAATCAATGTGATACAATACATTAACAAAAGAAAGAACAAGAACCATATGATACTCTCAAGAGATGCTGAAAAAGCATTTGGCAAAGTACAGCATCTCTTCCTGATCAAAACTCTTCAAAGTGTAGGGATAGAGGGCACATACCTCAATATTATCAAAGCCATCTATGAAAAACCCACGGCAAGTATCATTCTCAATGGAGAAAAACTGAGAGCTTTTCTGCTAAGGTCAGGAATATGGCAGGGATGTCTGTTATCACCACTGCTATTCAACATAGTACTAGAAGTCCTAGCCTCAGCAATCAGACAACAAAAAGAAATTAAAGGCATCTAAATCGGCAAAGAAGAAGTTAAATTATCACTCTTTGCAGATGATATGATACTATATGTGGAAAACCCAAAAGGCTCCACTCCAAAACTGCTAGAGCTTGTACAGGAATTCAGTAAAGTGTTAGGATATAAAATCAATGCGCAGAAATCAGTTGCATTTCTTTACACCCACAATAAGACAGGAAAAAGAGAAATTAAGGAGTCAATACCATTTACAATTGCATCCAAAACCATAAGATACCTAGGAATAAACCTAATCAAAGAGGCAAAGAATCTATACTCAGAAAACTATAAAGTACTCATGAAAGAAATTGACGAAGACACAAGGAAATGGAAAAATGTTCCATGCTCATGGATTGGAAGAATAAATATTGTGAAATGTCTATGCTACCTAAAGCCATCTACACATTTAATGCAATGCCTATCAAAATCCCATCCAATTTTTTCAAGGAAATGGAACAAATAATCCTAAAATTTATATGGAACCAGAAAAGACCTCGAATAGCCAAAGGAATATTGAAAAAGAAAGCCAAAGTTGGTGGCATCACAATTCCAGACTTCAAGCTATAGTATTACAAAGCTGTCACCATCAAGACAGTATGGTACTGGCACAAAAACAGACACATAGATCAATGGAACAGAATAGAGAGCCCAGAAATAGACCCTCAACTCTATGGTCAACTAATCTTTGACAAAGCAGGAAAGAATGTCCAATGGCAAAAAGACAGTCCCTTCAACAAATGGTGTTGGGAAAATTGGACAGCCACATGTAGAAAAATGAAATTGGGCCATTTCCTTACACTACACATGAAAATAGACTCAAAATGGATGAAGGACCTCAACGTGAAAAAGGAATCCATCAAAATCCTTGAGGAGAACACAGGCAGCAACCTCTTCAACCTCAGCCATAGCAACTTCTTCCTAGTAACAACGCCAAAGGCAAGGGAAGCAAAGACAAAAATGAACTATTGGGACTTCCTGAAGATCAAAAGCTTTTGCACAGCCAAGGAAACAGTTAACAAAACCAAAAGACAACTTACAGAATGGGAGAAGATATTTGCAAATGACATATCAGATAAAGGGCTAGTATCCAAAGTTTATAAAGAGCTTAGCAAATTCAACATCCAAAGAACAAATAATCCAATCAAAAAATGGGCAGAGGACATGAACAGACATTTCTGCAATGAAGACATCCAGATGGCCAACAGACCCATGAAAAAGTGCTCCACATCACTGGGCATCAGGGAAATACCAATCAAAACCACCATGGGATACCACCTCACACCAGTCAGAATGGCTAAAATGAACAAGTCACGAAATGACAGATGCTGGCGAGGATGCGGAGAAAGGGGAACCCTCCTACACTGTTGGTGGGAATGCAAGCTGGTGCAACCACTCTGGAAAACAGCATGGAGGTTCCTCAAGAAATTGAAAATAGAGCTACCTTATGACCCAGCAATTGCACTACTGGGTATTTACCCTAAAGATACAAGCGTAGTGATCCGAAGGGGCACATGCACCCAAATGTTTATAGCAGCAATGTCCACAATAGCCAAGTTATGGAAAGAACCTAGATGTCCATCAACAGATGAATGGATAAAGAAGATGGGGTATATAGATATACAATGGAATACTATGCAGCCATCAAAAGAAATAAAATCTTGCTATTTGCGATGACATGGATGGAACTAGAGGGTATTATGCTGAGTGAAATAAGTCAGTCAGAGAAAGACAACTATCATATGATCTCCCTGATATGAGGAAGTGGAGATGCAACGGGGGTGGGGGTTAAGGTGGTAGGAAAAGAAAAAATGAAACAAGATGGGATTGGGAGGAAGGCAAACTAAAAGAGACTCTTAATGTCATAAAACAAACTGGGGGCGTAGGGGGGCTATTGGGAGAGGGTGGTGGGGTTACATTATATGTTTAAATAAAAATTTTAAAAAATTTTTAAAAAAGTAATATAAAAAGAATTAAAAAAAAAAGAAAAAAAACACAATGAGATACCACTGCACACTGGTCAGAATGGCTAAAATTAAAACTCAGGAAACAGCAGATATTGGCAAGGATATGGAGAAGGGGGACCCCTCTTACATTGTTGGTGGGAATGTAAACTGGTGCAGCCACTCTGGAGAACAGTATGGAGGCTTCTCACAAAGTTAAACATAGAACTTCCCTGCAATCCAGAAATTGCACTACTAGGTATTTATCCAAAGGATACAATAACAGTGATTCAAATGGGCACAT
This sequence comes from Taxidea taxus jeffersonii, assembly GCA_003697995.1. Lineage (NCBI taxonomy): Eukaryota > Metazoa > Chordata > Mammalia > Carnivora > Mustelidae > Taxidea > Taxidea taxus. Next base: position 136,213 of record ML108112.1, on the reverse strand, counting down.
ACATGCCAATGTTCATAGTAGCAGTATACACAATAGCCAAACTATGGAAAGAGCCCATGTGTCCATCGACAGATAGTATGTATACATATATATGTATGTATGTATATGTATATGTATGTATATATTGTGTACACACACACACACACACACACACACACACACACACGCACCATGGAATATTACCCAGCCATCAAAAAGGATGAGATTTTGCAATTTAAAATGACAGGGATGGAATTAGAGAGTATTATGCTAAGTGAAATAAATTGGAGAAAAAAAAAAAGAAAGAAATTGGAGAAAGACAAATACCATACAATTTCACTCATAAGTGGAAGAAACAAAAAGATGAACATAGAGGAAGGGAAGGAAAAATACAATAAGATAAAAACAGAGAGGGAAGCAAATCTTAAGAGACTCTTAACTACAGGAAATAAACAGGGTTGCTGGAGTGGGGGTGGGTGTGGGGAGTGGGGTAATTGTTTGATTGGCATTAAGGAGTGCACTTGATGTATTAAGCACTGGGTGTTATATGCAACTGATAAAATACTAAATTCTATCCTCAAAACTAATAATACACTATATAGTAAGTAAATTGAATTCAAATAAAAATTTAAAATATATTTTTATATATTTCTACACATTTAATAGCTATGGAACACTGAATAAATATCTTAACTTTTCAAGCTTCAGTTTCCTCACTTAAAAATTGGAGATAATTGTAGTATGTATTTTCAAGTGGTTTTGTAAAAAATAAATACAATAATTCATGTAAAGTGATTCATACATTAATTAAATAATTTTAAATATCATTGGACTCATTAACACATTATAACTAATTGAACTAAGTAGCAAATAATCCGGTAACTTTTGCTCTGCTATTAAAAACTGCAAAAATATTAGTATGAAAACCCATGATGAAATAGCAAATTTGAACACCACCATAGGCCAAAGGAACCTAACAGACACATAAACAGCATTCCATCCAACAACAACAGAGTACAAATTCTTTTCAAGTGTGCATGGGACACTCACTAGGATAGATATATATTATATATTAGGCCACAGAACAAGTCCTAGCAAATTTAAAAAGATAGAGATATCAAATATTTTTTTTTCTTTTTTTTAGAGAGGGAGAGACAGAGTGGGGATAGAAGCAGAGGGAGAGGGAGTGAGAAATTATTAGGCAGGCTCCACACCCATCATGAAGCCCAGCACAGAGCTCAATCTTACAATCTAGAGATTATGACCTGAGTTGAAATCAAGAGTGGGATGCTTAACTGAATGAGCTTTCCAGACACCCTCAAATATTTTTTCTGACAACAATAAAATCAATAGCAAGAAGAAAATTGAAAAATTTACAAATATATGGGAATTAAACAATATACTTCTCAACCAACGGTCAAAAAAATCAAAAGGGAAATCAAAAATATCTTGAGGCAAGTGAAAAGGGAATCACAACATAACAAAACTTGTGGGATGAAGCAAAAACAGAAGTAAGAGGGAAACTCATAGTAAAAATACCTACATTAAAAAAAAAGAAAGGGGTGCCTGGGTGGCTCAGTCAGTTAAGCATCTAACTCTTGATTTTGGTTCAGGTCATGATCTCAGAGTCCTGGATTGAGCTCTGCTTTGGGCTCTGTGCTTAGTGCTTCTTTTATTCCATATACAAAAGTCAACACAAAATGAAATAAGAGACTTAAATGTAAGACCTGAAACCATGAAATTATTAGAAGAAAATGGGAACAATGTTCTAAACATTTGTCTGCATAATGATATTTTGGGTATGGTCTCAAAATTATAGGCAACAAAGACAAAATAGACAATTAGGATTGCCATAAAACTAAAAATCTTCTGCACAACAAAGGAAACAATCAACAAGGTGAAGAGGCAGTCTAAGAAACGGAAGAAAATATTTGTAAGCCATGTGTTTGATAAAGGATTAATATCCAAAATACATAAAGAACTCAAACAACTCACAGCAAGAAAACAAATAACCCAACTTATAATGTACAAGGGACATGAATAGACATTTCTGAAAAGAAGACATACAAATAGCCAAGAGATATATGAAAAGCCATCAAAAGAAATGAAATCTTACCATTTGCAATGACATGGATGGAACTAGAGCGTATTATGCTTAGCGAAATAAGTCAACTGGAGAAAGACAACTATCACATGATCTCCCTGATATGAGGAAGTGGAGATGCAATGGGGGTGGGGGTTAAGGTGGTAGGAAAAAGAAAAAATGAAACAAGATGGGATCGGGAGGGAGACAAACCAAAAGAGACTCTTAATGTCATAAAACAAACTGAGGGGGGTGGGGGGGGAGAGGGGTTGGGAGAGGGTGGTGGGGTTACATTATGTTTAAATAAAAAAAAAAAGAAAAGATACTCAACACTACTAATCCGTAGGGAAATGTAAAGCAAAATCACAATGAGACATCACCTCACGTCTATTACTATGCCTATGATCAAAGTACAAGAGAGCAATTTCAGAAAAGGGAATCCTTATACACTGTTGGTGGGAGTGTAAATTGGGGCAATTTTTATGGAAAATAGTATGAAAATTCCTCAGAGAACTAAAATGATATAACTCATATATGATCTAGCAAACTCATTTCTGGGTATGTACCCAAAAGAAATGAAATTGAGATCTCAAAAAGATACCTGTATTCTTATGTTCATTGCAACATTATTCACAGGAGCAAGATATGAAAACAACCCAAGTGTCCATCAGTGGATTAATGGATAAAGAAGATGTGATATAAAAATACAATGGAAGATTAGTCAGCCATGAGAAAGAAGGAAATCCTACCTTTTGTGAAATCATGGATGAACTTGAAGGACAATTATGCTAAGTGAAATAAGCCAGACAGAGAAAGAAAAATACTGTATCATCTCACTTATTTGTGCAAAGTAGAAAAAAAAATTGAACTCATAGAAGCAGAGTAGAATCGTAACCAGTGGCTGAGGGGTAGGGAAAGAGATCAGGGAAATCACCTTGTTCATTGTTTCCTTTGTTGTGCAGAAGATTTTTTTAGTTTTATGCAATCCTAATTGTCTATTTTGTCTTTGTTGCCTATAATTTTGAGACCATACCCAAAATATCATTACACAGATGAATGTTAAGAACCTTGTTCCCCTATGTTTTCTTCTAATAATTTCATGGTTTCAGAGATGTTGGCCAAAGGGTACAGAAAGTTGTGGTTCTGTGGGATGAATAAGTCTAGTCATCATGAATAGTCATCATGCCTGATGTGCAGGCATGATGACTATGCTTAATAATATATTAAATACTGGAAATATGCTAGGAGAGTAGGGTTAAGGAGAACACATCAGACAGAAAAATGGGAACTATGTGAGTAAGATGATATGTTAATTGATTTGACTATAGTAATCATTTTACTATGTATATATACATCAAATCATCATTTTGTGCACTTTAAATATATACACTTCTTATTTTAAAAATACATAAATAAATGTAAAACTGCCAAAACGTATTACTCTGAAGTTCACAACTTACTTTGAAATGCATCACAGAAATCAGATTTCTGAGGGTGTATAAGGACACATTATAGAGTCATTCTCGGAAAGTTATTCCTTTTTTAAAAGAGTTTATTTATCTGAGAGAGAGAGACAGAGCACAAGTGTTGGGGGGAGAGGCACAGGGAGTGGGAGAAGCAGGCTCCCCTCTGAGCAGGGAGCCCCTCGCAGGGCTTGACTTCAGGACCCTGAGATCATGACCTGAACCGAAGCCTGACACTTAACCGACTGAACCACCCAGGTGCCCCTCTATGCTTTATTTTCAAAGATTTGTGGTTTAGTTTTTTATTCATTGTGAACTAATTTTAGTTAGGTAAAGGTTGAGATTCATTTTTTTTTCCACATTGATATCCAGTTGTTAACATTTGTGAGAAACATGTATTGTTCTCCCATTGAAATGTCTTGGCAACCATGCTGAAACCCAATTGACCACATGTGTTGATTTCTGGGTCTGTTTCTGGACTCTGTTCTGTTCCATGGATCTGTATGTCAATCCTTACGCCAATACCATATTTTCTTAATTACTGTAACTTTACTTTTTTTTTTTAAGATTTTGTAATTTTTTTTGACAGAGAGAGACACAGTGAGAGGTGGAACACAAGCAGGGGGAGTGGGAGAGGGAAAAACAGGCTTCCCACTGAGCAGGGAGCCTGATGCAGGGACCCTGGGATCATGACCTGAGCCAAAGGCACATGCCTAATGGCTGAACCACCAGATGCTCCTAATTACTATATCTTTATAGTGAATCATTATGGCAGGCAGTGTAAGTTCTCCAATTTTCTTCTTTTTTAAAATTGTTTTGGCTATTCTAGATACTCTGCTTTTTCATATAGATTTTCTTTTTTCCTTACTTTCAACATAAATTTTAGAATTGGCTTATAAATTTCCTTAAGACAAGCCAAACAAGATTAAAAGTGTTGAAACTAGGCATCAACTTGTAGAGGATACTTCTTAGTTTTAAATAATAATGAATTAAAAAAATTCAAATATTCTATAAGAAATTGTCTAACTTACATTTTGGGTTTCTCTTTCTCTCATTCTCTTCCACCCAGTTCATTTTTTCCCCTTTACTTCTCAAAGCTAAAACACTATTTTGATAGAAAAGTTAAAACTCATTTGCTTAGAAATGGAAAAGGCCAATCTAAAGGCATAAGTGGGGGCGCCTGGGTGGCTTAGTGGGTTAAAGCCTCTGCCTTCGACTCAGGTCATGATCCCAGGGTCCTGGGATCGAGCCCCGAATCGGGCTCTCTGCTCAGCAGGGAGCCTGCTTCCCTCTCTCTCTGTCTGCCTCTCTGCCTACTTGTGATCTCTGGCTGTCAAATAAATAAATAAAATCTTAAAAAAAAATAAAGGCATAAGTGTTATTAACAAGGTATTGCTCCTACTTAGTGGCAGTAACTTGATTTCTAATTCATAAATTCTTATGTAATTTCACACAATAGACAAGTTTTCCTGTTGTAGCATTTATCGCTGGGATCTTGTTGAAAATGTTAACTCCTTGAGAATTCCATTTAATGAGATGAATGAGAGGCATTTTCATCTTCAGTACTAAGAAAAATTGTACTTGACCTAAACAACCAGAATATTTTCATTTTATTGACACTGAATTTTGGATTCATCAGATTTCCTCCTAGGAAATCAAGATATTTGTGGCTTAACTCCATCATTTGTGTAAGAATTTAATATTTTCAGTACATGAGCTTCATCCTTGCCTTCATCTTACAATCCTTTTTCTTGCCCTGATTTTATTTTTCTATTTATCTTTTAGTCCACTGTATGCATGTATTTTTGCAAAGTGTCCATTTCTAATGATACCATGTGCACATATGTATATTATATATACATATATAATTAAATTCCATTCCTCTATTATAAATTAGTGGGATAATAGTCATGTCCATTTTGTAAATACTACTACTAAAGCCTTGACCTTGCCATATGTTTCTTATGAACTAACCAGTTGCTAGAGAGGAACGCATTCTTACTTCAGTAACAGTAAATATTCAATAGAAATAGCCATAGCTGAGTTTTTCAATTTGAGAAACTCCTTCAGGAAAGATGAAGACACTCAGCAGACCCCTGGTGGCTTATGTATTGGCCCGCCATTCCATCTCCACCTCCTACTTCTCCCTCTCCTCTTGTGGAGCTTTGAAATTGCTGCTCATCCCTGGGAAAAGCTCTTCTGCAAACGCTGTCTCCACCTGCCTCATTGTAGCCCCACTGCTCCCTAGCAGCCCCGGGGAGTGGTGAATGGGATCTTCTAAATCTTTTTTTTTTAATTTTTATTTTTATTTAAACATATAATGTAACCCCACTCCCCTCTCCCAACCCCCCCACCCCCCTCAGTTTGTTTTATGACATTAAGAGTCTCTTTTGGTTTGTCTCCCTCCTGATCCCATCTTGTTTCATTTATTCTTTTCCTAGCCCCTTAACCCTCACCCCTGTTGCATCTCCACTTCCTCATATCAGGGAGATCATATGGTAGTTGTCTTTCTCCGATTGACTTATTTAGCTAAGCATAATACCCTCTAGTTCCATCCATGTCATCGCAAATGGTAAGATTTCATTTCTTTTGATGGCTGCATAGTATTCCATTGTATATATATACCAAATCTTACAGACTTCGTTCTCGAAGGGCAGGATTGGAATCCTTTCTGCTCCTCATTACCTCTCCCACATCCTTATCTATCAATCTCTTATAGAAAGTAATCCTACTGGGGCACCTGGGTGGCTCAGTGGGTTAAATAAAGCTTCTGCCTTCGGCTCAGGCCCTGATCCCAGGGTCCTGGGATTGAGCCCCTCATCGAGCCCCGCATCGGGCTCTCTGCCCAGCGGGGAGCCTGCTTCCCTCTCTCTCTGTCTGCCTCTCTGCCTACCTGTGATCTCTGTCTGTCAAATAAATAAATAAATAAAATCTTAAAAAAAAAAAAAGAAAGTAATCCTACTAATCCTACTTCTTTGAGGCTATGCCATTTGTCCTCTATGACCTCTTAAGTTTCTTTGTCATTGTCTTATCTATCACTTGGCCACTCTCTTTTGTTCATCAAAAACTCTGGCATGAGACTCACAGTCTTCTCTCTGCCTCAGGTCTTGTCACCATCATGGGTGGATTCAATATCTCTAGTGCAGTGTTTTTTTTCAAATCCTCTGGCCTCTCATTCCCTGACCCTATCTCTTACCACCCTTTCTCTTCTACCTCAGCTCCCTCTTCCCACAGACACACTCTGGATCTTTTAATCAACCAAATTCTTGATTTTCCAAATTTTTACTTTGACATTGAACACTCTCACTACGACCTCTCATCTTTCTGGCTTGCTTCTTCGACAACATCCATCTTGACAACTCTCTGACCACTTTGAACCCTTCAACCGGCCAGTCCCCATTTCTGTATCCATCCTTGTATGTTTAATTTTCTTCCTGTTCAGCTTATTTTCCATGGTCTAATTTTAAAAACAGTTTTGTCATTGTCATAAACTCTCTTGTTTCCCTGTCTTACCTCTTCTACTTGGCAAAAACTTTTCTGGCGTGATCCTTCTATCTTTATCTGAACAACAGAACAATCGCATCGGGGGAATCATAAGACAGAGTATATCAGTACCACTGAAACTTACGACCACCAGCTTCAACTGGGCTATGAGCACAACCCTGAAATTCTAGTGTGTTTCTGTGGGTAACTTGCTTTCTTACTTGCTTAGCTATTTCACATTTTCTCTAATTTCCTAAATTCCTTAGACTTATTCCATCTTCCCTTGCAGCCCAGATACAGTTAAAAAAATCAACTCCCTGTTGCCTTTCCCAACTCTCACCTCTCTTTGCCCATCCTTACCTGATGCATCTAAGGAGAGTCCTCATCTCTTGTCTTTTTTAAAATATTTTTTTAAGATTTTTTAAAATTTATTTATTTGACAGATAGATCACAAGTAGGCAGAGAGGCAGGCAGAGAGGCAGGCAGAGAGAGAGGGGGAAGCAGGCTCCACGCTGAGCAGAGAGCCCGATGCGGGGCTCGATCCCAGGACCCTGAGATCATGACCCGAGCCGAAGGCAGTGGCTTAACCCACTGAGCCACCCAGGTGCCCCTCATCTCTTGTCTTGACTAGTTTTCTGTCAATATCCCAGAATCCTTCTTCTTTTGCCTTTTAAGAGCCTTACAGAATGCATTCTCCTCCCCCCACCCCCAACTGTACTTTCAACCTCTCTGCTCTTAAGGAGGCTTTCTCATCAGCATTTCAATTTGATTGACTCTTTCTTGGCTTAAAAAAATACCCTTCCTTCGACTACATGGCACATTTTAACATCAACATTCTCAGCATCATTAACAGTGTTCCTATCAGTAAAACCTATCAAATATTTTGAGGCTCAGCTTCATTAACTTTACTTTTCCTTTGTACTGGAATCTAATTGCATTTAGAAAATATTTTCATGGAATACGTGGGTGGCTCAGTCTGTTGAGCATCTGCTTTCAGGTGCTCAAGGATGAGAGGAGATGATCTCAGGGATCGAGCCCTCACTGGGCTCCCTACTCAGCGGAGAGCCTGCTTTCCCTCTCCCCTGCCCCTGCTCATTCTATCTCTCCCTGAAATAAATAAAAAAAATCTTGAAGGAAATAATATTTTCAAGGTTTTCTAACACCCTATTGCCAGCAGGTGGCTCTGTGTCAAAAAGGGGAAAAGGATGTTCAGTTTATATATTCTTCATATATTTTGGATGCTAACCCTTTACCAGATATGTAATTTGCAAATAATCCAATTAAAAATGGGGAGAAGACATGAATAGACATGAATTTTTCCAAAGAAGACATACAGATGGCCAACAGACACATGAAAAGATGCTCAATATCACTGATCATCAGGGAAATACTAATTAAAAACACAATGAGATTCCATCTCACAATCATCAGAATGGCTAAAGTCAACAACACAGGAAACAGCAGGTGTTGGTCTGGAAGCAGAGAAAGTGGAATGCTCTTATACTGTTGGTAGGGATGCAAACTGGTATAACCGCTATGGAGAACAGCATGGAGCTTCTTCAGAAAGTTAAAAATAGAACTACCCTAGGATCTAGCAATTGCACTGGGGTATTTACCCAAAGAATACAAAAATACTAATTCAAAGGAATACATGCACCCTGGTTTGGAGCAGCATTATCTACGATAGCCAAATTATAGAAACAGCCCAAATGCCCACTGATGGATGGATAAAGATGTGATCTATAACTGTATATCTATATGTCTATGTCTATATCTATAGCTTTATCTATAATGAAATAGTGCTCAGCCATCAAAAAGAAGGAAATCTTGCATTTTCATGACAAGGATGGAGCCAGAGAGTATCAGCTAAGTGAAATAAGTAAGAGAAAGACAAATACCATATGATTTCACTAATATATAAGAACAAAACAAAACACATGAGCAAAGGGGGGGGGGGGGGGAGGAGAGGCAAACCAAGAAACAGATTCGTAACTAGAGAGAACAAACTCATCTTTACCAGCAGGGAGATGGGTGGCGGGGATGGTGCAATAGGTGATGGGATGAAGAAGTGTGCTTATGATGGGCACCAGGTGTTGTACAGAAGTGGTGAATCACTATATTGTACACCTGAAACTAATATTACACTGTATGTGGACTAAATAGAATTTAAACAAACACTTCAAAAAAGGAGAAAAGGAAACAAAAAGACAAACTATAAGAGCACAAGCTAGGATTTGGGCCCAGGTTCTTGTTATTACTGCTTATTCTGGTTATACCTTAATAGTTACTACTTGGAAGCTGTTTACTATCCAGAGAAGAAGAGGATACACTTGAAGCAACAGATAAGTAAACACTAAAACATATCAACAGTTCTTTCAAGGGGATTTCACAAGACATCAGACTTATAACAAGAACTGTTTTTTTTTTTATTTTGTATTTTAGTTTCTTTACTTATTAATCTAGCCAAAAAGATAAGAGGGTAGGTAGGACATTAAAATGAACTGCTGTTTTACCTTGATTTTCTGGGGCTAGGGCAGAAAGACTTTGACTATCACTTATATGCCCAACAAACATATACATTAGAAAATACTAATAAAGCAAACATCTATGCACAACATGCACCAAAATAAATAAATCGTTATCTAGCACTTGATAGCTGTGTAAACAAATTTCCCTTTTTTCCCAGAGGTAACAGTTCTGATTTTCATGTGTATAATTTTTGTCATTTCCTTTCTTGACGCTATAGTTTTGCTACATATATATTACCTTTAAATACATGTTGTTTAGTTTTAGTGTAAGTGATACCATACTACATACATTCTCCTGTCACTTACTTGCCATCAACATTTATATTTATGAGGTTCATCCATTTTGAGATATGTATTCCATTGTAGAATATACCATAATGTATATTGAGTCATCACATTTGATTAATAAAGAACTTAGACCAGGGGCGCCTGGGTGGCTCAGTGAGTTAAAGCCTCTGCCTTCAGCTCAGGTCATGATCTCAGGGCCCTGGGATCGAGCCCCGCATCAGGCTCTCTGCTCAGCAGGGAGCCTTCTTCCTCCTCTCTCTCTGCCTGCCTCTCTGTCTACTTGTAATCTCTCTCTGTTAAATAAATAAATAAAATCTTAAAAAAAAAAAAAAAAAGAACTTAGACCAGCTGAGTGCAACCAAGGGAAAGAAGAATATAAAATGGATATTGGAAAAGGAAGTTATAAGTTTGGGCCTTTGATCAGTTGCAGAAATGGGGAGTGTAGGATTCATATTTCATCTCACCTTACCATGTACATGGTATGGTATATACCCAAATACACTCTTCCTTTCTTCCTTCCCTCTGTTGCTTTATTTATGTGGCACAATTGGTAGTGGTTGATTTTACAAATTTGGCACAGGGTATCAATATGTAACTGCAAAGAGTATGAGATTTACCCTACTTGCAAGTTAATCTCACAGAGCTTCATGGATGTTCTCAACATCGTGGGTCAGCAATGGACAGTTCATGGTCATATCAATAGCAGTAGCTAGAAAATCAGCATTTGGTGTATGTGCTTGTTCTTTGAGCCTCAGTTTCTACAAGGAAATCCAAAGAGGACCAGATGACATCTGTACATGCAATGCATTGTATTCCAGGAAAGGAGTCTGAGTCTTTTATAATGAGCAGAAAGCATGCTTTCCCTTTGCTCCAGAAGACACATTATATCGATCTTCAAAGACTGTTCGCTATTATAAACATTCTTGAAAAGAATGGACATTAGAGATTAGAGACATTGTGCTAAATTCTGACCCCACCCCCACCGGTGGCATATGATATAGGCATTTAGGTATTCCTGAGGAAGTATTATTAAAGTATATGTGGATATCTATATTCACCAAGAGCCTCTTGCCCCCTTAAGACTTCAAAACACTTTAATTAATAATGTCATTGCTAACCAAAAATGTAGCCCAGAATCACATGTTGCATTGGTTGTTGTGTCTCTTTAGTCTCTTTTAATCTGGAACTAGTCTCAACATTTCCTTGATATTCATGACTTTGACATTTTTTAGTATTATGGCCAATTATTTTGTAGGATATCTCACATAAAAAACGTTCCCCCATGATTAAATTTCTGTTTTCTCTGGCAGGGTTATGACAGAAGTGATGAAATGATCTGACTGGAAGAGAAGAGAAGAACAAAGGGAGGGAAAGAGGCAAGCATTCATTTTGTAAAATCTAATGGGTAGAAAATGTCTTCCCTGAGACAAAATTCTTGGTAAACTTCCACCCTTAGAGTTCCCGTGATCTAGTTCTGACTTCTGCAGTTACTAATCACGTGATCTTGGGCAAAGTATTAGTTTAAAATGGATATGCTTTGTAAAATAGCAACTTCTGAAGTTCTCAAAGTCATTACAAAGGTAACAGGTATGGAAAGTTTTTAACAGCCAATATTGAACATAACATTTTTATAGGCAAAAAAGTCCCCCATTGATGTCATAAATTATATAAAAATTCACTTCTAAAACCAGTAACAACTATAGCCAATATATATTGCCTCTTTAGAAAATTTAGAATTGGACATTTAATGTTTATTGCTTTTTCCTGCATATACATTCATGAACAATAAGCTTCATATTTACCTTGTTGGTTTACTCAGAGAGGAGCAGACGTACATAGCTAAATTCCTATGCCCAGGAACATAAGATAGGTGTTATCTTCTCTTCTTTCAATAGAAAAATAAGGGACTAAATATATGCAAAGTACAAGTAAAACAGCATGTTCTTATAATGCTGTGAGTCAGTGTCAAGCCTCTGTTCTATTGGTAATTGAAATATTTTAATCATATGAGAAGAGACTGAGCTAGGGTCTCTCCTAGAAATAGGAATCTAGTTAGAGAGTGATAAAAATAGTAATGTAAAATTGGCCAGCTCTTATAACATCTCCTTTTGAGTAATGAATAAGGCAGTATTGAATTGTCTAGAAGTTTTACAAGGCTGAACTACTTTTAGAAACTAGGAGAAGTAAGCAACATGTATTTTTTAATGAGGTAGAAGAGAAAGTTTTTACCTTCCATAGGAAAATGTAACTAAAATTCTCAACCACTGAGACATCAGTTTTTAAAAACAAGCAAACAACAAGATGGGATCGGGAGGGAGACAAACCATAAGAGACTCTTAATCTCACAAAACAAACTGAGGGTTGCTGGGGGGTGGGAAGGTAGGAAGAGGGTGGCTGGGTTATGGACACTGGGGAGGGTATGTGCTCTGGTGAGTGCTATGAAATGTGTAAGCCTGATGATTCACAGACCTGTACCCCTGGGGCAAATAATACATTATCTGTTAATAAAAATAATTTAAAACAACTCCAAACAACCTCACGCTCATCCCCAAAATACATGGAAATCTACGTGGGTGGAAATATCAAATCTGATGATATCGACTCCTAAAAACAGAAATTTGAATTATCGCTTAGTCTCTGCAACTCTCCATGCACTCATTGCTGGCAGATGGTAAAGCACTTTATGTTCTTAGGAGATATCCAAGGAAGGAGACTCTATAATGTCCCTCAGGAATTTGTTCAGTTCTTTACAACCTTTGCTGTCAGGAAACGATTCTTCATATTTAACCTAAATCCCACAAAGCCAAAGTTTAGACCCGTTTCCTTTGGTTCAGTCCTCAGTGGAGATGAATAACAGCTGGTCACCATCTGCATAATATTTCTTTATAAATGAGAAGACTGAGGTCATCCCACAGACTCCTCTTCTACTGGATAATGATTCCATTCATTTAACCTGTCCTCATATCTCCTACTTGCAAACTCTTCATCATTTAAATTCATGCCTGTGAATTCTTTTTCATGTCATTCATAAATTGTGTACGTGACACTGTAATATTTGCACCAGAGTTGAGAATAATTTCATTTTTTCCTCTACATATATGTCCATAAGGTCTTGGTGTCATATACACTTTTAAACAATATTATATGTTTTGAAATATGTCATTATCTGTGTTCTCTGTGATTACCATATTTTTAGCTAAACCACGCATTACTGTGCTTTTTATTCTGTATTTGGATCACTCTAGGAACAGGAGTCTTTAAGACAAAATCTATTTTTTCTGACTTAGAGAAATTATCTTACTGTAGTGGCAAATATCTTAATATTCTAATCTGAAATTACCTGATATTAATTTATATGCTCTACATTCCATTAATGTGATCATCAAAGAAAACATGGAAAAAAACTATAGTCAACATAAATTCTAGAAAACATTTGGCTTCAAGGTCAATGTTGCCTTTGAGGACTGTTTTTTTTTTTTTCCTAGAAAAATATTTCCATTGATAATAACATTAGTTAGGCAGTCTTTGGGGAAAACACACATACATATGTAGTTTGGTGTGTTGATCTGCATTGCTACTGCACTGAATTTGTTCCTCAAGCACCATTTTCTTTCTCTTCTGCAGACAGACCAGAAATTGCTCACTGTGAGCTTGTTCCATTTGGCTTTAGTGTATGCTGTCCTTTTCTGCAGCATCATTTCGTTGAAGTGTATCTCACTGCTATTGTATGCCATCCCACTGTGGCCACAACCTCTCTCCAATAAGACTTTTACAGTAATCACAAAAAGCAGTATGTCCAGAAAGCTCACATAGAGTCCATCTAAAAATTCTCTTGGACTCGGGGTCATGAGTTTAAGCCCCACCTTTAGTGTAGAGATTACTTTAAAAAATAAATAAAATTTTAAAAGTTAAGAAGAAACTGACTGAAAGAAGGGGCTGTTTTCCTGGAGTCATGATTTCCATTTCTAGAGTGATCCTATTCAAGTCAAGAAATTGTACCTATTCTAACCAGTTCTGTCACTCTGGTCTGCAAAAAAGTCAAATTAGTCCCAGGGGATATTTTTCACAAAGCCATGCTCTTTATTATTTTGTTCTTCCTTAAGTGTTTCCAATAGATTTTCTAGTGATTAAATATAGTTACTTGGAGGAAGGTGTTGAACTTTTAAGTCTATAATTTCTAAGCAGCGTTTGGAAGGAGGAGGCATTAAACTCTTTATTTCTAAAGAGTCCCTTTCATTTTTAAAAAGATAGGTGCTTCATTGGCTCTTAGTGACAGAATTTACAGGTAACAAATACTAAAGATTGACATTAAAAAACTAAGGCAGGGGGGCGCCTGGGTGGCTCAGTGGGTTAAGCCTCTGCCTTTGGCTCAGGTCATGATCCCAGGGTCCTGGGATCGAGCCCCACATCAGGCTCTCTGCTCAGCGGGGAGCCTGCTTCCTCCTCTCTCTCTGCCTGCCTCTCTGCCTGCCTCTCTGCCTGCTTCTCAGCCTATTGTGATCTGTCTGTCAAATAAATAAATAATATATTAAAAAAAAAAAAACTAAGGCAGGGCACTTGGGTGGCTAATTCAGTTAAGCATCCGACTCTTGATTTTGGCTCAGGTCATGACCTCAGTGATGTGGGATTGAGCCCCCACATCAGGCTCCATGCTCAGCAGAGTCTGCTTGAGATTCTCTCTATTCCCCTCCCTTTGCCCCTCCCCCCTAAAATAAATAAATAAATAAATCTTTAAAGACAAAACTAAGGCAATAAGTCAATCTTTAATTTTTGGCCTTAAAAAAAAAAATATATATATATATATATGTATATATATATATATATAACCACACAATATGAAACTTTCCAGGGTAGTTCTCCATTCTTTTCCCAAAGCAGATTTACAAATAATGTTCTATTTTAAGTTGGCCATGAATTAGGTAATAGTTCCTCATTGGTCTGAGTTGCAAAATAGTCAGTATATTCTTGTGTTCATTCAGAACTATATTTCACAAAATAACTTAAAGTTTCCAAATTTGGGGACACCTGCATGGCTCAATGGGTTAAGCCTCTGCTTTTGGCTCAGGTCATGATTTCAAGGTCCTGGGATCGAACCCTGCATCGGGCTCTCTGCTCAGCAGGGAGCCTGCTTCCCCCTCTCTCTCTGCCTGCCTGTCTGCCTACTTGAGATCTCTCTCTCTCTCTCTGTCAAATAAATAAAATCTTTTAAAAAAAAGTTTCCAAATTTGGGGGCACCTGGCTGGCTCAGTTGGTTAGGCATCTGACTCTTGTTTGTGGCCCAGGTCTTGATCACAAGGTTGTGAGTTCAAGCCCCACTTTGGGCTCCATACTGGGCATGGAGCATACTTAAAAAAAAAAGTTTCCAAATTTAATTAACACTGTTGAATTTTTAAAAATTGAAACCATAATTTGAAGTTAAAACATTTTCATTTAGACTTGTCTCATTTGAATTTATAGTTCCCTTATGAAATTGAAAATCATTCATATCAGTGGCTTTCAAAATTATTTTCTTATATAATTCCTAGAGGATTTTTCATTCATTTATTCAGCAAATATTTTTGAGCATATTCTATGGACAGGTGCTATTCTGTGTTCTTGGGATATATCAGTAAGCAAAATAAACCAAGTTCTTGCCTTTGGGAGCTTACAGTCTTGAAACAGATAATAAGCATAATAACTAAATTAAATGGTATGGTAGAAGGTGATATGTGCCATGAAAAAACAAAAAAGTAGAAGAGGAGAAGGGAGGTACAGCTGGGTGTCTCAGTCTGTTGAGCGACTAACTCTTGATTTTGGCTCAGGTCATAATCTCAGGGATGTGGGATTGACCTCCAGGTAGGGCTCCATGCTTAATGGGGAGTCTGCTTGGGATTCTCTCTCTCCCTCTTCCTCTGAACCTCCTCCAGCTCTTACTCTCTCTTTCTCAAAATACGAAAATAAATATTTTCTTTTTAAAGATTTTATTTATTTATTTTACAGAGATCACAAGTAGGCAGAGGCAGGTAGACAGAGAGGGGGGAAGCAGACTTCCTGCTGAGCAGAGAGCCTTATGTGGGGCTCGATCCCAGGACCCCGAGATCATGACCTGAGCCGAAGGCAGACACTTAACCCACTGAGCCACCCAGGTGCCCCATACATAAATAAATCTTAAAAGAAAGAAAGAAAGAAAGAAAAAGTAAATGAGGAAAAGGGAGGTCAGGAATGAAAAGGTAGGAGGAAAAGACTGGGAAGTTTGCAGCATTAATAAGATTTAGGCCATGCCTAAAAGAGGGGAGAAGTTGCCAAAGTGAGGGAAGAGCATTCCAAAGGGAACAGCCTATTCAAGGCCCTATTAGGGAGGCTTACCAGACATGTTTGAGGGTGCCCATGTTTCTGGAGAATGGTAAGGAATGGGTGTGTGTGCATAGTAGAAAAGGAATTCATTGCCCTTCAGAGAGGTACCCTCTTATGAGGGGACCTGGCAGCCACTGTAAGGACTTTGGTTTTAACTCTGAGTATAAAGGAGAGAGGCACTGGATGGTTTTAAGCTGAGGAATAAGATGATCTGCAATACATGTTTTAGAGTCATTCTGGGTTGTTTTGTTGGGAATAGACTATACATAGGGTAGAAGTAGGGAAACCTCTAAAGAGGCTATTGGATAATTCAAGTAAGAAATGATGGTGTCTTAGAATAGGCTAGTGAAGGGCGCCTGGGTGGCTCAGTGGATTAAGCCGCTGCCTTCGGCTCAGGTCAAGATCTCAGGGTCCTGGGATCGAGCCCTGCATCGGGCTCTCTGCTCAGCAGGAAGCCTGCTTCCCCTTCTCTCTCTGCCTGACTCTCTGCCTACTTGTGATCTCTCTCTGTCAAATAAATAAATAAAATCCTTAAAAAAATTTAAAAAAAAGAATAGGCTAGTGAAAAGTGGTCTAGTTATGGATTTTTTTGAAGATGAGTCAAAACCTAAAGATTTCTAGATGCTCTAGATGTGCAACATGAGAGAAAGAAAGGAGTAAAGGATAACTCAGGGGTTTTGATGTAAAAGAATAATATATATATGAAATATGTATATAAATATGTTTATATATATAATTAAGTTTTAATATACATGAAAGTGTGTGCATATATATACATATATTTATATATGGAACATAAAATCTATAGATAAGCCTGAAGCTCAGGACAATGGACTGTGATGGAAATACATATTTAAGAGTCATTATGGACAATGTCATTTAAGGGGTGGAATGAGATCACAAAGAGAATGAATGTTGAGAACAGTAGAGGATCAAGGACTGAAGCATGTGGTAGGCCAACATTTTGAGGTTGGATAAAGAGGAAGGAAGAGAGACCTTGAGATAGGAGGAGCACCAAGAATGAAAATTTTAGGTTGCTAGAGGGGAAGGATGTGGGGGATAGGCAAACTGGGTGAAGAGGAGTAGGAGATATAGGCTTCCATTATGGAATGAATGAGTTGCAGGAATAAAAGGCACAGCATAGGGAATACAGCTGATGATACTGTAATAGCATTGTATGGTGAGGACAGCCCCTAGGTACGGAGAGGTTGAATCACTATGTGGTACACCTGAAACTAATGTAGCAGTGTGTGTCAACTATACTCAGAGTAAATTTTTTTTAAAGACTACAGAATGAAAGAAAAAAAAAAGAAAAGTTTTGAAGAGAGGAAGAAATTATGTTTTTGGAAAAAAAGGAATGAAAAATTTTACATAAAAATTTATATCAGGAGTAAAGATTAGTCAGTTATATTAAATCCTACTGATAAATCAAGTAAGATGAAGCAGAATTGATCATTGGATTTGGTAACTGCAAAAGTCATTAATGAATCTTATAAAAAACTTTTAGAATAATGATAGGTGAAAGCCTAATTTTGCAGCAATGAATGGACTAGGAAGAGAATGGGAGAAGAAGAATCAGATATAGGCACTTATTTTGAGAAGTTTCTTTAGAAATGAGAGGGAAAAAAGAATGGCAGTATTCAGAGTAAGTGTGGTTAAAAGAGGGTATTTTATTTCTTATTTATTTAAAGTAGTCTCCGTACTAGGCTTAAACTCATAACCTTGAGATGAAGACCTGAGTTGAGATCAAGAGTTGGACACTTAACTGAGTCATCCAGGTATACTGGAAAGAGATATCTGGTAGAGAGTGAAAAATTGAGGACATAGGAAGGGGTGGAATTGTACTCAGTTCTTGAGTAGGGAGAGTTAGGATGGATCTATGTCCAAGTGGAAAGGAACTGGCTTTCTACCTAAGCATGATAGTGATTCTGATTCTGAAAGCAGAGTATGTGGTTACATTTTTGGTGTGTGGACAACTGTTGGGATGGGAGATTATGGAGTCATCACAGTTCTTGGAAATGACAAGGTGTATTCCATGATCCTAGAAGTTAATGGTGGAGAGAGGATGAAGTATAAGATCACTGGAGAAGAGTTAAAAAAAAAAAAAAAACAGACAAAATCCAGCAACAACTGAATTTTTCTGACTGGATGAAATAAGTTGCTTTCACCTTCAGTATGCATTACTGATGCACTTTGTTTTGCTCTCATTGTTCTCTTCCACAGATGAAAAGTATTTTAGTTGCCTACAATTAGGGGAGAGAAAAGAAATGCCTATTAAACTAAAATAGTCATCACTCTTACTCTACAATATATCTAAATTAAGAACATTCTAACATGGACCAAAGCGCTCCATTTCTAGCACCATGCAGAGAAGTTTGTATAAGACAAGGGAAAGAGAGAAAGTTCTACTGTGAATTTATGATGCCTTGCTTAAATGAGGCTTCACTGACAGCAAATATTTTGAGTTTTCCCTATATGTGTCACTATCAGAGAATTTCTCACCCTGGCACAATGCACATAGTAAAATTTGGATGGCTGGACTGTTCACCTCACTTTTATACAGTGAAAGGGAAGGAGAGAGAGGAAAATTGGCATGACTCCTTGAGGCAGATCAGTTTTAAGGAAAAATGCATATGAAAATTCAGATTAAGGAAATTGATTCCTTTAAAACTTTCCACGTTGACATCCCTCATGAAAAGTCTTTGTGTGTCCTAGTTTGCAGACTACTGGTAGAGATAGTTGGAAATTAAAACAACTTGGTTCATCAACAGTCTGAAAAAGAATTTATCATAGCTCAACATATTCAAGATGACTAATTCAATTAAAGTAGAGGGGAAATAAAACAAAAGCAATTGGGAGCTCTTCAGAAAGAAAGGGGCATTCTTTTTCTACAGGAAAAACTGTATTGTTTTTTAGAGAACATTTCCATCTGGTGTCCATTCTTGAACTTTTATAACATTGTATAGCACTTGACTGCCTGGGACAGTGTTCCAGGGATGTCAGTAAACCCATCCACTAGAACAGGACAGGCCCAAGGAAGCCCATCCTAATGGCAGTGGCTGACAACACAGACTTAGTCTTGCAGGAAAGGGTGTATCCAGGGATTTCAATGGTCTTCAAATACAGTTCAAACAAACAGCAACAAGGATATTAGTACAGAGCACCTGGATATCCCAACAGGTTGATGCTGCCTATGACAGAGATTGAAGCAAGGCTAGTTAGATACTGAGTCATATAGATAATTGCCATTAGGGAAGAATATTATTTGTGGGTATCTGAGGCTCCAGTTAACAAAACCAACAATTTGTAACTTGACTGAAAAACCTGTTTATAGCTATTATCAAGATATGTTGTTCTATAAAAGAAAAAGATGACAGCTCTCACTGATAAATGGGATCCTCTAGTGGAGACTATTGGCTTCAATTAAAACAGAAATTTCTGGACATCCCAGGACATCTCTGCTTCCAGTCAGACCAGCTCCTCTGGTTATGTTTTGGTAATGGTCCTAATGCACATTGCACTTGAAAATAACTGATGGGGAACAGAGAGTGGGAGAGTCACTGTGAATTTAGCAATTCTTTGACATTCCACTACTTTTAAGAGCATCTGCATAAATCTGAAAATTATTGATATGCATATTTACAAGACATTTTATTTATTCTGAACACAGCTAGTGTTTAATGTGCATAGACTCTCCTCACTTAGTTTCAAAACTAACTCCTATGGTCACATGTGTTAGATATCAAAAGTCATTGTTCTAATCCAGCCCCTTCCCCCTTCTTATATTGTCTTGCTTCAAGGAAGCCACATTCCCAATGGTATATCTTGAAACATGTCATCTATTGTCAGAATTCTAAAACTGGGGTTCTTGGGAGAATTACAAGGAAACCATCTCTACATGTCCTAAAATGTGGTCATGAGGCAAGACCTCCTTATAAACTTGATCTGAACTTTTCATTTCAGAAAAAAAGACAACCTGAAATTTATGAAAACATAATTCAATGAAATGTTTAAGGATCTGTGCATTAGAAAGTTTTGTCAGGAGTTCCAAAGGAAATTATAAAGATTACTCTGACACTGAGAGCACTCTCAAAAATCAGAAGATAAATAGGTTTGAATGGCATGATATATGAAAAGAGATATTTCTTCAGTTAAAGCTATAGTCTTGTAAAGATGTTTTCCTTTATAGAAAAGAGTAGAGGTTATAAATAAAACACATTGGAGAAAAATGATTACCAGCATTTTCTTGTCTTAAATAAAAGCCCCACCAGAGAGCTGTAAGTCTTTTGTGTGCGTCTCTTTTGCGTCTTGAGTCTTTTGTGTGATTTTGTGGTAAGAGTGTTTGTGATTAAAAAATTCATTTCCAAATACTTTTATGTATTTGTTTTGCCATATGTTTGAAACTAGGTTTCTAACGATCTCCCTGGATACACCAGTATGCTTACAACAGTGTTTATTTCCAGAGAAATATTAGGAAAATAATAGCAAATGAAACAAATACATATGTGCTTTTCAAAGGTAGGCAGATGTCACACAAATTGAAGTGTTTGGCTTATTCTCCCTTCCCTTCAGAATTATTTTAATTGTAAAATTAAATGAATGACATTGGATCATGTGTATTAACATTAAGACATGGGTGGCAGTCCACGAAGCACTTAAGCTTAATTTACAAATAGTGCTTACACAGGAACACTTGCCCTAGAGTGCTGAGGATGGAGATTCTCATCTCCTTCCAGCTGCAGATCCTGAAATCTGTCTTATTCCTCCCCCTACTCCCGGCTCCTATCCTTCTACTAACCCAGATCCTCCCCCTCCTTTTTTAGCTTTATTTATTTATTTGAAAGAGAGAGTGGAAGGGGGGTCTCAAGAAGACTCCCCACCGAGCACAGAGCCCCACATCGGGCTCCATCCCACAACCCTGAAATCACCACCCAATTGGAAATCAAGAGTCAGATGCCTAACCAGCTGAGCTGCCCCGAGACTCCTAACCCAGATCCTTGATAGCTGTCCTCCCAGTACTACTCTAATGCAATCTATGGCAAGAGATGGATGAGGGCCCAGCAAGAAAGGCAGCGCCTCTTGTCTCCCTCCTTATTCCTCTAGTGGGCTTAGGTCAGGTGCCGGCTATCCAGGACTAATCTAAAATTTCCTGCCTCATCCAAAGTCCCTGTCCTAACCTCCCACGTAACTTCCACACTAACTTCAATGATGAAATGCTTAGACAGTGTTCCTTTCTGGAAAAAAATATGAGGAACATTTTGAATTTGAATTTGCCTTTGAAATAGAGATGCTCATACTTTGGTCCATTACAAACAGTACCTAAAAGGCCTACATTATCACTAAAGTGGTCTTGTATTTCCTTACAGAATGAAAGTAAGTAAAAGGAAATAAATAAGAGGGAAAGAAAGAAGTCTTCTTTATGGAACAAAACAAAACAAAACAGAAGTGGGGGTGGGGCATGATTATTAAGATTAAGGCACTGTAGATGGGTTAAAATAATCACTTCAGATAAAATAAAGAATGGTTAAGTTCATTTGGGGATTATTTCCTCCCTCTCTCCTTTCCTTGCCTTAACAATTATTTGTACAAATCTACTCTATGCCAGGCACTGTGCTCTATTTTAGGTTTACAATGTTAAAAGAGAAAGAATCGCCCTGTATTGGTCTAGACAAAAATTTCAATAGCTCAACACAATAATGTTTTATTTTTTTGCTTGTATCAAAGTCTGACTAGGTACTTTAAATGTGCTAATTCAGAGCTCCTAATCTCCTTGGAACCCGCCCTTGGATATTCCATGTTTAGCAGACTCATAGGCAAGGACAGTAAGGGAGAAAAGGATGGCCCCGGTACGCTTTGTGCCTAGGCCTGGAAGAGGTCTGCTATCCCAGCAATCAGAATCCAGTTGTGTACCCCAATAGCAATTGCAAGCAAGGCTGAGAGAAGCAATCTCCCGGTATGAGCTGAAAGAGGAAATGACTTTGCCAGGGATTAGCTAGTCTCTGCCATCTATGCCCCGGGGAATTTTGCAACGATATAACCATAAGACAATGCAAAGAATAGTTTCTGGCACCTAGTATTGCTTTCTGTAACTACTTGTTGGATGAAAAAGTGAATTCAGAGAGGAACCAGAGAATAGGGTGTGAGGATAGGTGAGATGGAAATAGTGGGAATAGTGTAAAAAGCTGGATAGATTTTCAGGTTTTTCAATGGGGACTTTCTTAGAAATTTGGGTCCAACAATTCTTCATTGTCTTAACTCCTTTGCATCATAGGGCATTAGATCCAAGATGCTATAATAGTTACATTTACATTGTACTTACTATGTGCCAAGTATTGTTAATGAATGCTTTCTATGCATGTAACTCATGTAATCTTCACAGCTATCTTATGAGATAAACATTACGCCTGCTACAATAATGAGAAAACTGAGGCAGAGAAGTTAAGTAACTTGGCAGTCGCCCTTCAGTCATTATGGCAATGGAAACACTCCCCCACATTTCCAAATGCTGAATATGGCTAGAGTACTAACTTGGTTGACAAGAACTAAATATAATTCCACTGCCATCTGGCTTCCATTACTGCAGCCGAGTACTCAGCTGATCTGTATTTTAAGCTGATCTGGCTACTATTG
The DNA here is from genome assembly GCA_003697995.1 of Taxidea taxus jeffersonii. Classification (NCBI taxonomy): domain Eukaryota; kingdom Metazoa; phylum Chordata; class Mammalia; order Carnivora; family Mustelidae; genus Taxidea; species Taxidea taxus. The sequence continues at coordinate 113,426 of ML108112.1, read as the reverse complement.
AAGATCTTGCTTGTGGTATTTTGAAATTTCACTGCAGTGTGATGAAAGAGTGTATTTCTTTTTATATATTCTTTACCGGACTCATTAGTCTTCTGAATCTTGAGGATTAATATTTTGTATCATTTCTGAACAATTTTCAGCCAATCTCTCTTTAAATACCCTCCCCTATTCTCTGTATTTTCTCTATATGGAACTTCCATTAAAGGTGTATAGAGATTTCTCCTTCTATCTTCTGTGTTCCTCATCTTTTTCTTTTATATCCTTTTGTCTCAGGTTTACATTTTTTAGAATATTTTATCTTTAAGTAATCTCTACATCCAACAGGGGGCTTGAATTTACAACGCTGAGATCAAGAGTCCCATGCTCTTCTGACTGAGCCCACCAAGTTCTCCTCAAGTTTACATTTTTGTAATTTCTTTAGTGTTTCTATCTTCTAGTTTACTAATTATCTTTTCAGCCATTTCCAGTCTGCTATGGAGCCAATGTATTGAGTTTCTAATGTCAATATTATATTTTTCATTTTTTGAAATTCATCTTGGCATTTTTTTACACATTTGCTTATTCAACTTTGATAGTCATTTGTTCTTTCATCATACTTTCTTTTTTTTCAAGTTTTATTTAAATTCTATTTAGTTAACATATAGGATAGTATTGGCTTAAGGAGTAGAATTTAGTGAGTCATCACTTACATAAAACAACTAGTGTTCATCACAAGTGCCCTCCTTAATAATCATCATACTTTCAATGAATTATTTTATATCTTCAAACGTACTTATTTTAAATTCTCCTTTGTTAGCAATTCTAATAACTGCCATTCCTTTATTTTTTTTTTTGACTTTATTCATTTATTTGACAGAGAGAGATCACAAGTAGGCAGAGGGGCAGGCAGAGAGAAAGGAGGAAGCAGGCTCCCTGCTGAGCAGAGAGCCCGATGTGGGGCTCAATCCCAGGACCCTGAGATCATGACCTGAGCCAAAGGCAGAGGCTTAGCCCACTGAGCCATGCAGGTGCCCCAATAACTGCCATTCCTAAAATATGAATACAGTAGTTTGATTTCTGTACAATATCTTTTTCCATGTATATTTACTAATTTTTTATTGTTAGCTGATTTTCCTTGGAACTTTATCTGTGAGATTTCTTTGACAACTGATTTTAATTAATTAAACCCTGGAATTGCTTTAAAGTGAATTTTTGATCTGTTTTTTGGTCTTGGGGGTACAAAGTTAGTGTGAATACAGACTTGAGGTTAAGAATTATTAAAGTTTTTTTCTTTCTTTCTTTTTTTTCAATCTTCCCAGAATGTAGCAGGTATCTCTCTAAGTGAAGATGGTTAATTTTTTCCTATTTCACTTAATAAGGATATTGTTCATTAAGTGCCCAGACTTTACAGCCCAGATCTCAGGTCTACACATCTGCCCTAATCAGGGCCCCAACTTTGTGGGTGGTCCATTAAAACCCAATGCCTTCTTGTTACTTGTGGTCTCTGAAGATTTCTTAATTCCTCCACCAGCATTAATCAGCAAATACTTTTTGAAAAATATTTTGCTAAGTATCGTCCTATGAGGAAGGATTTCTCTGAATTTTAGACTGCGGTATTTCCAGAAACGAAAGCTGAGATTGGATATCTTATCAGGGACTAGATCTTAAAGTCTCTATCTACGTACTGTATATTGTTTGACTGTTTATGTGTACATTATTTGACTGCTTATGTGAACTGATGGATTATATATGTTCAACAGTCATAAAAGGAAAATCCATGAAAGGATCCTTGCAAAGGAAGAGTAAGTAGAAAATATTAAAATGCAAGCATAGGCAGACAAAAAGGAATTTTCTCTTGCCTTTCCTTGGCAACTATGTTTGGAGGTAAAAAGTAAATGATAATCTAATTGGATACAAGATGAGGAGATAGTCTAATAAAATTAGTCAATCAGGAAGGCCCTTTGAGACATGAATTTAAACCATGATAATTAGCAATAAACTTCATGCTGAGATATAATTATATTTTAAGATATTTGATAATTATAGTAATACATTTGTATAATTTCATATGGAGGAAATATATATTTGCATACTTAATTCTTTTTAAATTGTTTAGACATAGCTGGTTATAAAAAAAACAAACAAACAAACCCTGGAAACCAATGCTGTAATCAACTGCCTTTTTGTAGACAATAAAGAGCTACTGAAGTTTTTGAGCCAAAGAGTAACAAGATTATACCACTATTTAGAAAAATTAATCTAATTGTAAAATCCAGGATGAATCTGCAGGAGCAAGACTGGGGACAGAAAGACTGGTTTCTAATGATCTCAGTGTTCAGGAGGGCTTCCTCTTTCTGTGTCCCCAAATAGAGCTTGATGACAATTTCTATCAAACCTGAAAAGTCCAACTGGCAGTTAAGTTGCCTTTAGCCTCTCTTATTGTATGCCAGAGAGGTGCCTAACTATGCTTAAAATCATCACCCCACATAATTTATATAAAAATAAATTTACTGGGGCGCCTGGGTGGCTCAGTGGGTTAAAGCCTCTGCCTTCAGCTCAGGTCATGATCCCAGGATCCTGGGATCGAGCCCCGCATCGGGCTCTCTGCTCAGCAGGGAGCCTGCTTCCCCCTCTCTCTGCCTGCCTCTCTGCCTACTTGTGATCTCTGTCAAATAAATAAATAAAATTAAAAAAAATAAAAATAAAAATAAATTTACTATGCTTCACGATCATGACCAAAAACAGTTAATCAACTCTTCAAAGAGATCATCTTAATGAACTGAATATTAATCGCACCTTCAGGTTACCATTGCTGTAGCCAGCATTCTGGGGTCCAGACTAAGAGATAGAAAGCAGAAAATGTAGTAAATTTTTGTTCGTTTCTGTACATTTCATATTCATTGGCAACATTTCCTATTCCTATTCCTTTCTTTTGAGGAGATTCAAGTAGAGATGAAGACAAGTTTTCCATGCTTGTCCTTAAAGCACTGCAGTGAGGTAAATAACTACAGGGGCAACACCTCAGCGTTAGACCCTCTGGCACATGATGCTTCCCGCCCAGACCAGCGAGAGATGTAGGTTGTGTTGCTTTTACGGTCACAGTGTTCAGAGACTGAGTGTGTTGCTAAGGATCCCTGTCTTTTCTCTGGAACAAAAGCTGTAACTGACAGAAGAGAGTTGAAGTGATAAGAGAAAAGAAAGATACTAAAAGGAAATGCTTCCAGAATTGATTTTTTTTTTTTTAAGATAAAAGATAAAGGAGCCAGTGAAAGAGGGCTTGCCCTGACTAAGCCTGTTCAAAGGGGTCACTAGGGGGGTGGTCACATTCTTGGTTAGTCATTAAGTATGTTGGAAGCTTAAAAATGAGCAAAAGCAAACACAACCAAGGAAATCACAAGGATTTTCTTTCCTAATTTCCTACGCACATGTGCACACACATATGTCAATGATTCTCAATCAATTAAATACACCCAAACATGTAGATACAAGGCATAAAGGTTAAGTGTTTGTTCTATAAAAGAGAAAAGTTACAATGTAAAACCCAGGAAATTAATGGTAAAAATAAAAGGAAGCTTCCAAGAGTCTAATAATGGCCATTACTTTGGAAACCAAACTGAGTACTATATCTTAATGTATTAGTTAAGTATAGTCATGCAAGTATATGATTTTTCTCTTAATTTTACCAATTAAGCATTATGCCCTCTGAATATGGGTGGGTTTTCTTTATCGTGAACCAGAATAAAATGTTTTAACCCTTATTTCCTTCTAACATGTGGGCAGAAAGCATATCTTATTTATATTTTTTCTCTAGAGTCTAGCACAGTGCCTGACACACAATGGTTTTTTTTCTTTAATGAATTATAACTTTCTCCATACAAATATTTCTCTTAGCCAAAATAATTATTCAATAGATATATTTTACTAATCAGTTCTTTACAAAAAATTAAATATCTTTGTCAAGGGTCTTTCTTGTTAAAGAGATCCTTTAAGGTTTCGGTATACACCTGTGGAGAATAGAACCTAGCTAAATTCTGGCAGTTCATATGTGTAAAAGGAGGAGTTCTGGGGTGCTTATTCAGCCAAAACAATAATGATCTTCTAAAAAAAAAAAACCCATAGGAATATTTGAAAAAAGGAAAATAACAGAAGTCAACATTAATATACACTGGTGATGGAAAAGCATTTGATTATCTTTCTTATTTCCACTAACTCTTACTTTTCCTATTAGAAGACATCGTATCTGGAGTTAGTCTGCACATTTGAATTCTAGCTGAGCCATTTTCTAATTCGTGATGTTGGGTAAGTTACTTATTCTTTCTGTGCTTTGATTCTCATACGTAAAGTGGAGACTATAATAATAATATCAACTTCCTAGGGTCATTAAGAGGATTAAATGAGAAAATACATTTGAAATATTATGAAGATTATCTGAAGAAGATTGTCAATAATTGTTAGCTGCTATTGCTATTACTGAGACAATGGGGTTTAGCTAAACTGCCCAATGAGTATGTTATTCATTAGGATCAAATGTCAAGGAAAATCCTGAGCAAGTAAGCACTTTATCATTAATGCAAATTATTTTTTCAAGGACGCTGAGAATATAACTTCAGAGCAACGCATAAAATTAAATCCCTCACCCACCCCCAAGAGAACTGCCTGCCCCACCATGGCTCTGAACACAACTGCATAGTAGAACCTATGTTTCTTTCCTTCCTTTAACTCTTCACATGTTCCTTGCCTCCTCTTTAAACTTTGTACACATGGGAGACAAGAATGGGCTCCGATTTGATTCACCTCTGAATTCCAGAGGCTGTCTCCATCCCTTCACTTTGTAAAGATTCACTAGATGTTTAATGAATGGGTGATTGACTATCATCATTTCTCTCTCTCTCTCTCTCTCGACTGTTTTCCTGAACACTAGGGCACAGAACCATATTATCAACAGGATGTTTGCACTTAGATGTCTGCTGATCACCTCAAGGGCAAAGTCCTAGGATGCTCCTCATCTCCCATTTTTGACGTGTTGTCATGCAACAGACGAGTGTGGCATGTGTTTTCATCATATCACAGTTTCATTACTGTCTCTGGAATTTGCTTTCTTCTCTCCATTGCATGTGTCCTCTAGTCCCTTTGCACCCTGCTGGTGGTCTTCACAGCCCTCCTGCCCCACTCCCAACTCTATACATTCTCCTGTCACAGTACTCTTTCTAGAATGCAAATCTAATCACAACACTTTCTTGTATAAAAACTCCCAATGTCATCCCAGAAAGTTGGTTTACAATTTTAATTCTTCAGTATGACGTAGCAGCCTCTTACTCTTTCACCCAGGTGTCCCTAGACTATGAATTCTTGGGAGCAGGGTGGCAGAGCTCTAAATGGGAAGTCAGAAGGGGGGGACTTCTATTCTCTCTATTCTCAGCCTTGCCATCTCACCATACACAGATTATGAATGATGCTGGACATTAGTTTTTCTATTCTTCCTATTTTTTTAAGAGTTTATTTATTTATTTGACAGACAGAGATCACAAGTAGGTAGAGAGGCAGGCAGAGAGAGAGGAAGGGAAGCAGGCTCCCTGCTGAGCAGAGAGCCCGATGGGGCTCCATCCCAGAACCCTGAGATCATGACCTGAGCTGAAGGCAGAGGCTTTAACCCACTGAGCCACCCAGGCCACCCTCTATTCTTTCTTTACTATAGTGCTCATGTAGTTTACCTTTACATGGAAGCATAACAATTCCATAGGGGATACTTTAAAAATATACTTGTCACATCTTTTATTCTGTTGTTTTTCTGCAAATGCTGATTTCCATGTGACAAAGTCACTTTAACCATCCTATTGACTGTTAGTCACAACTGACAAGGAGACCAAGACCCAGCCACTTGGAGCGAAGCAACAGAATCAGAAACATTCTTCTGCCCTCTGGCATATACTTTTTGCTAACTAAAATACATATCATAAAGGCCAAAAGCAAAACAAAACAAAAACAGTTGAAAGTCTTATATGAGGATGGGGGGCAAAAGCACTGTGCAAAGCCAAGGAAAGAAAACTCTCAGGATGTGCCTGTATTATAGTTTAGAGATAAAGAGCCCCTCTTTTAAAGACAGGTTGCCTGGGTTCAAATCCTAACTCTTTCACTTCTTAGCTGTGTGAATATGGGCAAGTTCTGAGCCTAACTCTTTCACTTCTTAGCTGTGTGAATATGGGCAAGTTCTGAGCCTCATTTTCCTTACTTATCAAATAGGGATAATAATAATACTCCCTAATGATGTTATGAGGATTAAATAAGTCAATCTATATGATGTGCTTACAAAATGCCTGATGTCAGTGAGTTATGTAAACTATGAGTATTATTAAGAGGAAATATAAAACAATGACTTAATCAGATCGTAACTGTGTCCTCTGTATTTCAAAACAAAACAACCAAATATGATGTTCGGAAGACTTAAACTATTCTGAAGAATTCATCGCCTAATTAGAGATCATTATTTGGTAACTGATGGAAGGAATAACATCATCATCAATGCTGGCATTCTGCAGAGTGTGCCACTAATTATCTACGTGTCATAAGCTACACTGGAGAAGATTATGAGATTTTTTAAAAAAGAAAAACAAAACCTCTTAAGATAAGCATCACTGGGGCGCCTGGTTGACTCAGTGGGTTAAAGCCTCTGCCTTCAACTCAGGTCATGGTCTCAGGGTCCTGAGAGCGGGCCCCACATTGGGCTCTGTGCTCGGCGGGGAGCCTGCTTCCTCCTCTCTCTCTGCCTGTCTCTCTGGCTACTTGTGATCTCTGTCTATCAAATAAATAAATAACATCTTAAAAAAAAAAAAAAAGATAAGCGTCACTGACCAAGAATTGACACACTACTTTTGCAACAAGCCCTTTGCACTTAACCGAATGAACCACCCAGGTGCCCCAAGCCCTTTGAACTTAGTAGGCTAGGAGTCACTTTTTAAGTGATCAGAATTAAACACATATATAAGTTAATAAAAAATATCTACAATAAACTGGAATTATAATAAATTGTTTATAACAGAACAGTGTGCAAATAAAAATAAAATCACCCAAACTCTTAGTAATGTATACCCAGACCTATTGCAGAATAGCTTCTCTATCATAAAAAGATCTTAGAAAACAATGTCCTGAGTCTATGACAAATATAAACCTGGGTCAGTTTTACATTAAAAACACACAGCCAAAAAAAAAAAAATCACACAGCCATTTGGCTTAAGGATCCTACTTAAGATATCTGACAATAATCTCCCAGGTCATAGGACCATCAATTCTGTATGGAGAATTGGTCCCACTGGACCCAAATTGAACATTCTTTGAGCTACGTACATACCTTGGCATGAAGACAGACATTGAACCATTAACCAGTTTTCCATAGAAATATGTTTTGCAAGATTTGGACATCAGATAAAACAGTCCAACATATTTCAATTAAAAGCACTCATATAGTATCTCTGGAGGAATGAATGACTGTTTGGCAAACAGAAATACAAGTATTGAACACATATGGTAGAAAAGCAATAGGCATGTTCTTGGAGCTAGGGATATGACTTCTGATTCAAAACTGAGCTCAATTTGGACAGCATGTTTGTTTGTTTGTTTGTTTAAATGAATCAGTAAGGACATGAGCTACATTTTGTGTATCCAATATAAATGTTATCCTTCAAAACCAAGCCAAATACACCCAGAAAGATTTTGGCAGGAACTTAAGAACCACTGGTATGGTAGTCACTCAAGGCTTTAAACCAAATAACATATAATCAAAGTTCAAGCTCAATCTGAAAAATATTTTCTTTTTTTTTTTTTTAAGATTTTATTTATTTATTTGTCAGATAGAGAGCACGGGAGCGAGCACAGGCAGACAGAGTGGCAGGCAGAGGCAGAGGGAGAAGCAGGCTCACTGCTGAGCAAGGAGCCCGATGTGGGACTCGATTCCAGGACGCTGGGATCAGGACCTGAGCCAAAGGTAGCCGCTTAACCAACTGAGCCACCCAGGCGTCCCGAAAAATATTTTCAAGTTTGGTTTTATTTAGGCCACACTGTGTTTTAAAAAAAATAGTTTTCAGGGGTGCCTGGGTGGCTCAGTGGGTTAAAGCCTCTGCCTTCGGCTCAGGTCATGATCTCAGGGTCCTGGGATCGAGCCCGGAATCGGGCTCTCTGCTCAGCAGGGAGCCTACTTCCTCCTCTCTCTCTGCCTGCCTCTCTGCCTACTTGTGATCTCTATCTGTCAAAATAAATAAATAAAATCTTTTAAAAAAATTAGTTTTTAGGGGCGCCTGGATGTCTCAGTAGGTTAAGTGGCTGGTTCTTAATTTTAGCCCAGGTCAGGAGCTCAAGATCCTGGGATCCAGCCCCTTCTTGGGCTCCATGCTGTGGGTGGGGAGAGTGTGTCTGCTGGAGGATCCTTTCTTTTCCCCCCTGCCCCTACCCCAACTCACCTGCAAGCATATTCTCTCTCTCTCTCTAAAATAAATCTTAAAAACAATATTTTTTATTGTGCTAAAATATATGTAACTTAAAATACACAATTTTAGCCATTTTTTTGAAGTCTTTTTTTAAATTCATTTGAGAGAGAGAGTGAGGGCGGGCAGGAGTGGGGGGGGGTCATTGGGAAAAGCAGAAACAGACTCCCCTCTGAGCAGAGATCCCATCGGAGGGCTGGATCCCAGAATTCAGAGTTCATGTCCTGACACAAGCTGAAGGACACCTAATTGACTGAACCACCCAGATGCCCTCATTTTAGTCATTTTTAAGTTCCCAGCTCAGTGGTATAAGTACATTAGCTTGGTTGTGCAGCCATCCTCACCATTTCCAGAGATTTTCTTTATCCCTACAGATGCATAGTTTTAGAATATATACAGGTTTGGGCTTTTAAAACATTGATTCCCTAAATATGTCTTTTGGAAGAAACTTTTGATGACTTCCTAGTTCCTTAAAAGAATGTGAATTTGAACTTACCCTATGAGTTCAGTTTGTTCAAATGCATGCTCTGTTCTTTCAATGTTTTAATTCTCTGCTTGGAAGCACTAGAAAATAACCCTACTCGGCACAAATTACCTTGGATTATATTTTCATTCCAGGTAAAGTCGTGTGAAAATTCAAACATAGGGGACGCCTGGGTGGCTCAGTTGGTTAAGCAGCTGCCTTCGGCTCAGGTCATGATCCCAGCGTCCTGGGATCGAGTCCCGCATCGGGCTCCTAGCTCAGCAGGGAGCCTGCTTCTCCATCTCCCTCTGCCTCTGCCTGCCACTCTGTCTGCCTGTGCTCGCTCTCTAACAAATAAATAAAATCTTAAAAAAAAAAAATTCAAACATAGTTATGACATTTATACACATGAATGATCAGTACTCCACTTTAGGAAATAATTTTTGAATCTGTTATCATGGTGGTTCTATTTTTTAAAAGAACATCTAAAGTAACTGAAAAAGAGAGAACACCAATAGTTTGATGCCAAGAATTCAGTCTCCATTTCTCTAACCAAGTTGGAAAACTGTATCTTTCATTTCAAGATGACCACTGGTCTCCAACTATCATTAATAGAGCTAATAATTTATGGTTTCTTAGGTTTAGAGGAATGCTCATGCCTTGAATTTAGCAGGGGCAGGCATTATAATCTCACTGATTGGGCTGTAGAGTTGATGCTGAATCTAATTTGGGGGCTGATTCACAGAGATTGAGAATCCTTAGATGACATGAATTGTAACAGCTACAGAGCTCAAGAACATCAAGAAAATGATATTCCAGGTCATTGCTATTTCCCAGAAACTCAGCTTTTTAACTCTTGAGGGAAAGGATCTTGTCAATCATGTTCACCCTTATACCACTGATTTCTTGAACAGTGCCATTCATAAAGGGGAGATTCAAAAAAATATTTCTTGAATTAAAGAATAGCCCCATCCCTCTATACAACACATACACACATATCCTTGTTTCTACCAGCATGAAGATACAAATGAGATCATGTTAACAGTAGTTGCTCAAATTTAACAGGCTCAAGGCCTTATCTGCCTGACTGATGGTGATCAGCCTTCCTCTCTCCAAATCTGCAGTTTTTTGTAGACATCCCCCAAGTGTGCCTCAGTGGTGTGTAAGGACAAGTCTTCTCCCATTCTGCTGACCTAGCTTCCTTGTGCTGCTGCCTATGGCCCATGGCAAATTGAGGGAGCATCTCCTCATTCTCACTACTGTGGTTAAGCAGCGGGAGAATGTGAGTACAATGCTGTCCTAGACAAGAGTGCTGGCCCTGATGCTCCTGTGGCTGAAAAATCCTGAGTATAGCCAATGACACAGTGTATATTTCAGTGCTGTGGGCATTGGAGCCATGATACATCCCACAAAAAAAATAGGGAGGTGGTGTCTGGGGGCTCAATCGGTTAAGCTTCTGCCTTCAGCTCAGGTCATGATCTCAGGGTCCTGGGACGGAGACCGCATCGGGCTCTCCCTCTCCCTCTGCCTGCTGCTCCCCCTGCTTTTGCTCTCTCTGTGTGTCAAATAAATAAATAAAATATTTAATCTAATCTAAATTAATCTAATCTAATCTAATTTAATCTAAAAAAGAAGGAAAAAAAAAGAAATAAGGAGAATCCTTCCTTCATCTCAACTTAGTATTACACTTTGGTCATGGGAAATCACATGGTCAAGTCTGAAGCCAAATGGTAGAAAAGAACACCATGTCTACTGTGAACCCACAATAAGTATGGGAAAAAAATAATTCTATAACACGTCTATAACACATATAAAGAGAACCTGGAAAATCAACCAGAAGAAAAGATGAAAAATGCTATAAAAAATGCTGATAATTTACAAAGAATAAATATGAATGACAGGAGGAGGAGTCAAGATGGCAGAAAAGTAGCAGGCTGAGACGACATCAGGCAGCGGGAGATCAGCTAGATAGCTTATAAAACCATTCCAAACACCTACAAATCCAACAGGAGATCGAAAAGAAGAAGAGCAACAATTCTAGAAACAGATTATCAACCACTTTCTGAAAGGTAGGGCCAGCTGAGAAGTGAATCCAAAGCCATGGGAAGATAGACCCTGGGGGGAGGGGCCAAGACCAAGTTCACTTACCAAGGAGAACAGCGGAATTCCAGAGGAGGAGAAAGCAAAGCATGGAATTCATGGCTTTCTTCCCAGAATCTTTAGTCTTGCAAAGTTATTTAAAAAATTTTTTTTTCTCTTCTGCTAATTTTGTTCAAGTTTTACCCTTTCCTCTTTTAATGTTGTTTAACTAGTTTATCTTAATAACTTTCTTTAAAAAAATCTTTTTTGAACCTTTATTATTATAGTCATATTTTATCCTTCATTGTATCTAACTATATTCTTTGTATACACATAGGGTTTTTTCTTCTAAAAAATTTAGGGTACAACTTCTTCTAATAGATCAAAATATACCCTAAATCTAGCACTGGGCTTGATCTAGTCTCCAGCCCAAGCAAGTTCTCTCCACTTTCTTTTTTTTTAATTTTCCCAACCAACTTACCTTATCAAATCCTTTGTTAGAAATTAAAAAAAATTTTTTTCATCTTTATAGTCATATTCCATCCCTTCTTTGTGTTTACCCTTATATATGTTTTTCATTCTTTAAAATTTTGGGAGGTAGTTTCTTCTAAGAGAACAAAATACTCCCCAAATTAAGTGGGTGACCCTGTTCTAGTTACCAGTCTAATATATATATATTTTTTTTTTATATTTTTTCTTTATTTGTGTTCTTTAAAAATTTTTTTTTCCTCTATTCTGAACTTCTTTTTACCCCCTTTCTCCCCCACCGCACGATTTGAGGTCTCTTCTAATTTGGTTAAAGCACATTTTCCTGGGGTCTTTGCCACCCTTTTAGTATTTCATTTGATCCTTCATATATTCTTATCTGGACAAAATGACAAGGCGGAAAAACTCGCCACAAAAAAAAACAAAAAACAAAAAACAAAAACAGGAGGCAGTACCGAAGGCTAGGGACCTAATCAATACAGACATTGGTAAAATGTCAGATCTAGAGATCAGGATGATGATTCTCAAGGTTCTAGCTGGGCTCGAGAAAGGCATGGAAGATATTAGAGAAACCTGTCCGGAGAAATAAAAGCCCTCTCTGGAGAAATAAAAAAACTAAAATCTAACCAAGTTGAAATAAAAAAAGCTATTAAGGAGGTGCAATCAAAAATGGAGGCTCTTACTGCTAGGATAAATGAAGCAGAAGAAAGAATTAGTGATATAGAAGACCAAATGACAGAGAATAAAGAAGCTAAGCAAAAGAGAGACAAAAAACTACTGGACCACGAGGGGAAAATTCGAGAGATAAGTGATACCATAAGACGAAACAACATTAGAATAATTGGGATTCCAGAAGAAGAAGAAAGAGAGAGGGGAGCAGAAGGTATATTGGAGAGAATTATCGTAGAGAATTTCCCTAATATGGCAAAGGGATGCGACGACATGATGGAACTAGAGCGTATTATGCTTAGCGAAATAAGTCAACTGGAGAAAGACAATTATCACATGATCTCCCTGATATGAGGAAGTTATGCAACGGGGGTGGGGGTTAAGGTGGTAGAAAAAGAAAAAATGAAACAAGATGGGATCGGGAGGGAGACAAACCAAAAGAGACTCTTAATGTCATAAAACAAACTGAGGGGGGTGGGGGGGGGAGAGGGGTTGGGAGAGGGTGGTGGGGTTACATTATATATTTAAATAAAAAAGCTTAAAGAAAAAAAATGAAAAAAAAATAAAAGAAATTCTTTCCATGAGATCATTAAAAATATATATATATGGCAAAGGGAACAAGCATCAAAATCCGGGAGGTGCGAGAAATCCCCCTCAAAACCAATAAGAATAGGTCCACACCCCGTCAACTAATAGTAAAATTTATAAGTCTTAGCGACAAAGTGAAAATCCTGAAAGCAGCATGGGACAAGAAGTCTGTAACATACAATGGTAAAAATATTAGATTGGCAGCAGACTTATCCACAGGGACCTGGCAGGCCAGAAAGAACTGGCATGACATATTCAGAGCACTAAACGAGAAAAACACGCAGCCAAGAATACTTTATCCAGCTCGGTTATCATTGAAAATAGAAGGAGAGATAAAAAGCTTCCAGGACAAACAAAAACTGAAAGAATTTGTAAACAGCTCTACAGGAAATATTGAAAGGGGTCCTCTAAGCAAAGAGAGATCCTAAAAGTATTATCAGAAAGGAACAGAGACAATATACAGTATCACCTTACAGGCAATACAATGGCACTAAATTCATATCTCTCAATAGTTACCCTGAATGTAAATGGGCTAAATGCCCCAATCAAAAGACACAGGGTTTCAGAATGGATAAAAAAACAAAACCCATCAATATGCTGCCTACAAGAAACTCATTTTAGACCTGAAGACACCTCCAGATTGAAAGTGAGGGGTGGGGGACAATTTACCATGCTAATGGACATCAGAAGCAAGCTGGGGTGGCAATCCTTATATCAGATCAATTAGATTTTAAGCCAAAGACTATAATAAGAGATGAGGAAGGACACTATATCATACTCAAAGGGTCTGTCCAACAAGAAGATCTAACAATTTTAAATATCTATGCCCCTAACATGGGAGCAGCCAACTATATAAACCAATTAATAACAAAATCAAAGAAACACATTGACAATAATACAATAATAGTAGGGGACTTTGACATGCTCCTCACTGAAATGGACAGATTATCCAAGCAAAAGATCAACAAGGAAATAAAGGTCTTAAATGACACACTGGACCAGATGGACATCACAGATATATTCAGAACATTCCATCCCAAAGCAACAGAATTCACATTCTTCTCTAGTGCCCATGGAACATTCTCCAGAATAGATCACATCCTGGGTCATAAATCAGGTCTCAACTGGTATCAAAAGATTGGGAACATTCCCTGCATATTTTCAGACCACAGTGTTCTGAAGCTAGAACTCAATCACAAGAGGAAATTTGGAAAGAGCCCAAATACATGGAGACTCAACAGCATCTTTCTAAAGAATGAGTGGGTCGGGTGCCTGGGTGGTTCAGTGGGTTAAGCCTCTGCCTTCGGCTCAGGTCATGATTTCAGTGTCCTGGGATGGAGCCCTGCATCAGGCTCTCTGCTCAGCAGGGAGCCTGCTTCCCCCCCTCTCTCTGTCTGCCTCCCTGCCTACTTGTGATTTCTGTCAAATAAATAAATGAAATCTTTAAAAAAAAAAAAAAAAGGAATGAGTGGGTCAATCAGGAAATTAAAGAAGAATTGAAAAAAATCATCAAACAAATTTTAATGAAAACACAACAGTCCAAAATCTGTGGGACACAGCAAAGGCAGTCCTGAGAGGAAAATATATAGTGATACAAGCCTTTCTCAAGAAACAAGAAAGGTCTCAAATACACAACCTAACCCTACACCTAAAGGAGCTCAAGAAAGAAGAACAAAGAAAGCCTAAACCCAGCAGGAGAAGAGAAATAGTAAAGATCAAAGCAGAAATCAATGAAATAGAAACCAAAAAACAATAGAACAAATCAACAAAACTAGGAGCTCGTTCGTTGAAAGAATTAATAAGATTGATAAACCCCTGGCCAGACTTATCAAAAAAAAAAGAGAAAGGATAATAATAAATAATAAATAATAAAAATAATAATAAATAATAAAATAAATAAAATCATGAATGAAAGAGGAGAGATCACAACCAACACCAAAGAAATACAAACAATTATAAGAACATATTAAGAGCAACTCTATGCGAACAAATTTGACAATCTGGAAGAAATGGATGCTTTCCTAGAGACATAAACTGCCAAAACTGAACCACGAAGAAATAGAAAGCCTGAATAGACCTATAACCAGTAAGGAGATTGAAACAGTCATCAAAATCTCCAAACAAACAAAAGCCCAGGGCCAGATGGCTTCCCAGGGGTATTCTACCAAACATTTAAAGAAGAATTAATTCCTATTCTCCTGAAACTGTTCCAAAAAATAGAAATGGAAGGAAAACTTCCAAACTCATTTTATGAGACCAGCATCACCTCTATCCCAAAACCAGACAAGGATCCCATCAGAAAAGAGAATTACAGGCCAATATCCTTGATGAACACAGATGCGAAAATTCTCACCAAAATCCTAGCCAATAGGATCCAATAGTACATTAAAAGGATTATTCACCATGACCAAGTGGGATTTATTCCAGGGCAGCAAGGTTGGTTCAACATCCACAAATCAATCAATGTGATACAATACATTAACAAAAGAAAGAACAAGAACCATATGATACTCTCAAGAGATGCTGAAAAAGCATTTGACAAAGTACAGCATCCCTTCCTGATCAAAACTCTTCAAAGTGTAGGGATAGAGGGCACATACCTCAATATTATCAAAGCCATCTATGAAAAACCCACCACAAATACCATTCTCAATGGAGAAAAACTGAGAGCTTTTCCATTAAGGTCAGGAACACGGCAGGGATGTCCACTATCACCACTGCTATTCAACATAGTACTAGAAATCCTAGCCTCAGCAATCAGACAACAAAGAGAAATTAAAGGCATCCAAATCGGCAAAGGAGAAGTCAAACTATCACTCTTTGCAGATGATATGATACTATATGTGGAAAACCCAAAAGGCTCCACTCCTAAACTGCTAGAGCTTGTACAGAAATTCAGTAAAGTGTCAGGATATAAAATCAAATGCGCAGAAATCAGTTGCATTTCTTTACACCAACAACAAGACAGAAGAAAGAGAAAAGAAGGAGTCAATCCCATTTACAATTACACCCAAAACCATAAGATACCTAGGAATAAACCTCACCAAAGAGGCAAAGAATCTATACTCAGAAAACTATAAAGTACTCATGAAAGAAATTGAGGAAGACACAAGGAAATGGAAAAATGTTCCATGCTCATGGATTGGAAGAATAAATATTGTGAAAATGTCTATGCCACCTAAAGCTATCTACACATTTAATGCAATGCCTATCAAAATCCCATCCATTTTTTTCAAAGAAATGGAACAAATAATCCTAAAATTTATATGGAACCAGAAAAGACCCCAAATAGCCAGAGGAATGTTGAATAAGAAAGCCAAAGTTGGTGGCATCACAATTCCAGACTTCAAGCTCTATTACAAAGCTGTCATCATCAAGACAGTATGGTACTGGCACAAACACAGACACACAGGTCAATGGAAAAGAATAGAGAGCCCAGAAATAGACCCTCAACTCTATGGTCACCTAATCTTCAACAAAGCAGGAAAGAATGTCCAATGGCAAAAAGACAGTCTCTTCAACAAATGGTGTTGGGAAAATTGGACAGCCACATGCAGAAAAATGAAATTGGACCATTTCCTTACACCACACA